>JACEIK010004750.1:10367-39802 GCA_018107945.1 Datura stramonium
CTATAACCATAGTTTGAAATGTGTTGTTAATAAAAAGTTTTAAATAATATGCATGTTTGTGGTTTTTAAATGGAGCAATAAATTAAGTATATAATTTTTTTTGTTGTGCAGAAAAAGAAGAAGTCCTCTCCGATAATACAAGTGAGCCAACTACTAATTGGTGTTCCTACTCTAATCTTGAAGCTATTGAGAAAATACAAAATAAATTAACTGCTAGGCAATTAAACAGATTTAGTAAAACTTGTTTTGATAATTTTCTTGAGTTGCCAAGGACACTTTTTCAACACCATGTTGTAAGGGTACTAAATAATAATGTCCAAAGAATTGATCAACTATAGTTCTGGTTTATTTGGTGTCAACATAAATGAGAAAAGGGTATTTTTTGGGCTCCCTGAGTTTGGTATTATCATGAGTCTCAAATGTGTATTTAAGGAAGAATTTATCTAATCATCAAGATGCACGCAATCATTTGTTAGAAGTCTACTTTGGAGGATCAATAAATGTTAACAAAAAAATATTGCAAAGTTGTTTTTTGGATAAAACTTTGAAGAATGATGAAGACACGGTGAAGCTTGCTATAATGTATTTCATTTCTGAATTTTTATTCTCTACTAAAAGAGATAATACAATTGTATATAAGTTTCATTTTTATTTAGTTGATTCAGGACAATGTCAATTTTCCATGGGGACAAAAAGTGTACAAGGCATTACTTGCTACAATACGACATAGGATAAAACCAAGTGTGACCTATTACCGATTGGGAGGACTGCCACTTACCTTACAAGTTTGAATTTCTGAATGTTGTTCTAAATTAGATCACAAGATTGTTAATAGGGTTGGAAATCATATTCCGCGTATTCTGAATTGGAAAGCCATTAAAGACAGAATTATGTCAAAGTTTTGACGAATGGCATGTTCAGACAAGACGCAAATAAGGTAACTAATTTTTTCATTCCGTATAAATATTTAGTAAATCTCAAAGTGTAATTCCTACATTTATAAAAACAATCATTCATTAAATAAGTATGTATTTATGTAGTTTAATCATTTTAATTCTATTATATTTTGTAGTTCACAAACCTTGTTGCTTACAGAGAAAGAAATTGTTGCATGTAGCTTGCCTGAAGCTAGGAGATTATGGGTTGAAATTTAAAGAGCTTAATAGTGATGATATATCAGAAGAAGAAAATATTGAAAATTTACGGTCACTTTGTCACACCCCATAAGTTCTTATCGTTTAACTGACGCGTGCGTACGCATGTTGAGAGTTTTGGAGTATGATGCATGCGAGGAAGGACTCGAGGGGTGAGTATATGAGCACAGTATCAAGCGGGCAGGAGGCCGGGGCCAGAGGCCAGGCGCACTGGGCGTCGCGCCGCGCTGCCAGCCCGGCACATCGTGCCCTTGGCCTGGCGCTGTGGCCGGCGCGCCGCACCACTCCTACCATCGCCTCAAGCCTATTTAAATGTTTTAAGTTCAAATTGATTTCATTCTAAAATTTCCTAAAATAGACCCTTGGCAAGGACGAAGGGTTCCCTTTATTTTTCATTCGATTTATGCCATTAAACTCTGTCCAAACGTAAATTCATCTTGGATAACGAGTTCTAGGCCTACCAGGAGTATCCCTGCAGAGTTATTTCTTAAAAATTCGCTCGAAGTACCGAAACTCCGCCGAGTAAATATTGTCGGAATCACTTCTAATTGAGTCCTAAGCAACTACAAGTGATAGGTAAGCATTTCTACCTTCTAAACTCTCAGAAATTTGTGAGTTTTTGGACGAATTAATCGGATTTGAGTTATAGTTAATATTATTAAAAGATATCATTGTTTTCTGAGTCCTAGTATTGAAATAACCTTATTCTCTCAAGTAAAGGCTGCAATTAAGTAGAATTACCGGCTACAGGTAGGAACTATTTGGATAAACGAGAATCGGCATTCGAGGTATGTTAAGGCTAATCTCTTCGGAAAGTTATTCCTGTCGAATGGTAATACGACTTATGTCCTTGTAAGCAAGTCATAAGTATGTGTATTGTGATTAGGTGCTTCAGATAGTGTTGAGATTAGAGTTTACTATTTTGATTGGGACTAACCCCACCCTATGTAGCCTTGTGTGCCCAGGGTGCAGTTACAGGAGCCCAGAGGTCCTAGACACAGCTATAGAAGCCCAACAGGCTCAGTTGCAGACCCAGAGGTCAGGTAGGTTGGCTATAGTTACCCGTTGATTCGTATTGACCATGCTAGGGGTATATAGACTGGATTGTACTTGCCAGGGCTTATGGGGGCCCCGGTGGGTTATTCAGTGTTGATTGTACCTTCCAGGCTTATGGAGGCCAGGTAAGGTTCTTATTTTTATTACTTACTTGTTAGCTATACTTTAGGTTGTGAGGCTATTCAAGTTATAACTCTTATCCTCTTAGTGATTACTTTCAGTTCTTTCATCAGTTCTATTCAGTCATTTCATTAGTGCCTTACATATTTGGTACATATTGTACTGACGCTCATCTATGGGGAGTTGCATACTTGCCTGCAGGTGCGAATAGACGTGGTTCAGGACTTTCTTAGCTGTCAGCAAGTGTTAGCAGCTCAGTTAGCTCCTTTTCTCTGAGGTTGATAGTTAGAAAGGTTTGCTCTTTTTGTTGTACAACTTTGGGTAGGTCGGGGCCCTGTCCCGACCATTATTCCACTCTTAGAGGCTTGCGGACTACAGTTTTCAGTTTTTGGTTATTGTTGTCCATGCGGGGCCTATGTATGTTGTATTTTGTGTGTTGGCCGTGTGGGGCCTAGTTTAACTATTAAGTTAGTGGCCTTGTCGGCTGTAGTTTATATCAGACTGCCTACTTTTCTTCGCTATAACTAGATAGCATGGTGGTCTTGTCGGCCCGCATAGGATCTCTTTGTCGTTGTGTTTGTTGGGTTAACTATTTTCCTTTTTACAGATTGCTATGTGGCCTTGTCGGTCCGAAGCTGTGTTTACAACCGAGATATAGCAGTTTTTTTTCTTGACTTTGAGTTGCTAGCAGGCACCAGAGGTGCATATGCCCAACCAGGTCAGCCCAGGTCCCAGTGTGGCATTAGGTGCCAGTCATGCCTCCTAAAGTGGGGCGTAACAAACTTGGTATCAGAGTAGTGTCATATCCTAGGGAGTCTGCAAGCCGTGTCTAGTAGAGTCTTGTCTATGGATGTGTTGTGCTCCACATTCTATAGGCAGGAGGCTACGAGACATGATAACGTGGTTACCCTCCTTTCTTCTCCAGTCATGCCATAGAGCTATATCGTATAGGGTGAATCCCTAAGCTTACGTTCTTCTGCTTATCTAAAGAGAAAATGTTTGATGTACGATAGACTATGGCTGGTCGGGAATTGGTTACTATGGCTGGAGAGGGCACTAGTAGGGTGCCCCAGTCAGAACCGTCCCAATCTGAGGGCTATAGGGAGATATCACCTCGGTCTCCCCAATATTCTTCGCCGCACTAGGAGCCCCCCAGGGTAGCAGATATGTCAGCACCATCCCCAGCAATCCCTATACCTATACCATCGGATCAGGAGGTTAGGAGCGTTGTTTATATGCTGGCTCAGATGATGGCCGCTCAACGCCAACCAGTGGTACCAGTTGTCGCTGAATCTACTGGAGGACCCAAAAGTTCGAGGGTTCGAGAGTTTCTTGCCCTGAGTCCTCTGCTATTCATGGGGATAGACCGCGGAGAGGATCCTCAGGTCTTTCTGGACCAATTACATAGAATATTTAGGGTGATGCACGCTAGCCCGCAGAGTCAGTCGAGTTGGCGGTATTTCGGGTACGAGACATAGTGGTGTTGTGGTACGAGAGTTGGAAAGGTCTCTAGGTAGAGACATACCCCCTCAGACTTGGTCCAATTTTTCAGAGGCTTTCATAGATCATTATTTTGCTGCAAGAAATACGACAGGCTCGGGTGGATCAGTTCTTGTACCTGGAAAAGGGTACAATGAGCGTTCGAGAGTATGCAATGAGGTTTGACTCTTTGGCCAGATATGCGCTAGCATTTGTGGATACCATGCCAGCTAGGGTACATCGGTTCATCATGGGGTTACTTTTCGAGTATGTGGAAACCTGTGTTACAGCTACCCTATGGGAGGATATGGACATTGCCCACATTCAGGATTTTGCTTAAAATATCGAAGGGATTAGGCGGCGTCAGCATGAGGTAAAAAGAGTGAACCAGGAGCAGGGCCGAAGGGTTAGGCCCACTGATATGCAGACAGAATTTCAGAGCGGACCCAGGCCACGAGTATCAGGTAGGCCACCCAGACCTCCACCCCAGTAGTAGAAGAGTGGTAGAACAGATCGTTGCGAACAGTCAGGTCCCGGCAAAAGCTCGCGAGCGTCATGTTCCCAGCAGCAGAGGGGATCAAATCAGAGCAGGCCCACTGTACCGCGTTGTGGCAATTGCGGTTGATGACACTTTCGGAGGTACAGATACGACTCCACTGCTTGTTATACTTATGGACAAGAGGGTCACTTGATGAGAGGCTGTCCAGCCAGGGATCCGGGTGATTGGGACCAGCCGAACAGGTCTTCAGCAGGGTGGCATGCTCCAGCATCTTCCGTAGGGCATAGGCCCTCAGCTCCAGCCAACAGAGGCCGAGGTAGATTAGGGGCATCTAGTTCTGGCAGTGGTCCGGATCGCATTTATGCTTTACTAGGGCAACATGAGTCATAGTCGTCACCAGATGATGTGAAAGGTATGCTGGACGTTTTCTCTTACTCATTTTATGCTTTGATAGACCCAGGTTCCACTTTGTCCTATGTTACTCCGTTAGTGGCCCGGAAGTTTGGTATAACACAAGAATCGCTTCGGCGACCCTGTCTCAGTGTCTACACCCGTCGGTGAATCTATTATTACTAAGAGAATC
This sequence comes from Datura stramonium, assembly GCA_018107945.1. Classification (NCBI taxonomy): domain Eukaryota; kingdom Viridiplantae; phylum Streptophyta; class Magnoliopsida; order Solanales; family Solanaceae; genus Datura; species Datura stramonium. Next base: position 15,259 of record JACEIK010004750.1, read on the forward strand.
TACTGGGGTTGTATAGTAGAGATTGTCGGTCGCCAGACCTTAGCAGATTTAGTGGAGCTAGAAATGATTGATTTTGATATAATTATAGGTATGGACTGGGTAGCGCCATATTATTCCAATGTGGAATATTGGACCAGGACCGTCCGATTTCACTTTCCAGGGGAGGTAGTGCGAGAATGGAAAGACAATGCAGCTATGCCAAAAGGTAGGTTCATATCCTATCTTTGGGCGAAAAAATTGATAGCGAAGGGCTGTATTTACCATATTGTTAGGGTTCAGGATATGCAAGAAGAATCCCCGACTCTTCAATCTATTCCCGTGGTCAATGAATTTCCAGATGTGTTTTCAGACGAGCTTCCTGGTATTTCCCTAGAGCGTGAGATCGATTTCTCTATTGACCTGAGACCAGGTACACAACCTATATCCATCCCTACATACCAAATAGCTCCTACCGAGCTGAAGGAATTGAAAGAACAGTTGAAAGATTTGCTAGGTAAGGGCTTTATCAGGACGAGTGCTTCACCGTGGAGTGCACCAGTTCTGTTTGTGAGGAAGAAAGATGACTCTCTACAAATGTGTATAGATTATCGGTAGTTGAATAAAGTTACTATTAAGAATAAATATCCTCTTCGAAGGATAGATGATTTGTTTGACCAGCTGGAGAAGGCGAAATATTTCTCCAAGATCGACTTAAGGTTAGGGTATCATCAAGTGCGGGTTTGGGAGAAAGATATTCTGAAGACAGCCTTCAGGACTGTCACGCCCCACCTTGGGGGGCATGACTGGAACCTAGTGCCACACTGGGACCTGGGTTGACCTGACTGGGCATAGGCACTTCTTGTGCTTGCCAGTAACTCAAAATCAAGAAAACAACAAGCTATATCTCGACGGTAAACATAGCCTCGGGCCGACAAGGCCAGACAACACCTGTAAAGGAAAACAGCTAACCCAACAAACAAGGCGATAAAAGGGATCCTATGCGGGATGACAAGACCACCATGCTGTCTAATTATAATAGAATTAAAACAGGTGATCATATTCATACTAACGCCGACAAGGCTGCTAACTGACTAGCTAAACTAGGCCCCATACGACCAACATAAAAAATATAACATATATAGGCCCCACATGGCCAACAACAACTAACAACTAAGAAACTGTAGCCTGCAAGCCTCTAAGAGTGGAATAATGGTCGGAACAGGGCCCCAATCTACCCAAAAGTTGTACAAAAAAAGAACATATCTTCTCTAAAAATAAACTCCGGATAAAAGGAGCTAATTGGACTACTGACTCTAAGTGGTAGCTAGAAAGGTCCTGGACCACGTCTATCCGCATTTGCAGGCAAGTAATGCAGCGGCCCAAAGATGGGCATTAGTACTATATGTACCGAATACGTAAAACAGTAATGAAAGCTAAGTAAATCCAATAGAAGAATTGAAAGTAATCAATAAGGAGGATAAGAATTTAACTTGAATAGCCTCACAATTTGGAATATAGCAATTATATATACAAATAAGAACCTAACCGGGCTCCTATAAGCCTGGAAGGTACAACTAACACAAAATAACCTACCTGGTCCCCCATAAGCCCCGACAAGTACAAGCAATGCACACTCCTCCTATCAGAACTACTATAGGCCTGTAGGCATGCTGTAACTAAGGTATACTCGATCTCTGAAGTTGTATCCAAGCCTGGCTCCTACAATTGGGTTTGAGCCGTTTGGGCTCCTGTAGCTGCGTCTGAGCCATCTGGGCTCTTGTAGTCATGCCTGAGCCGTCTGGGCTCCTATAACTGTGTTTGAGCCATCTGGGCTCCTGTAACTGTATCTGAGCCATCCAGGCTCCTATAATTGTATATGAGACGTCTGGGCTCCTGTATATGTATAGGCGTAGGACTATATACTATGTCGCCAAACTACGCCCTACGCTTCCTAATTTAGCAAGGTAGGCTAATAGCCATCCTCAGGCCTCTGCGGCCTCAATGTGGTAACAAGGCACCTACTAATCCTTCTAATCGGTAAACAACTAAATAGGGAATTCCTACGTCACCTCTGGCGATAATCAAAGCTAGGTATAAACTCCCAACGAGGAATATTATATTGTAACCTCAATTCGTCTTGTAGCAGCTGACCACAACACTATAGGGACAAGCTACTAAAAGGTATTGACTGCACCGGCTAAACAACAAGAGTAACTTTCCGAGAGGAATTAGCCTTAACATACCTCGAATGTCGATTCTCGTCTATCCAATTAGTTCCAACCTGCAACTGGCTATTCCACCCAATTGTAGCTTCTACGCTGAGAGAATAAGTCTATTTTCAATACTATAACTCGGCAAACAATGATATCTTCCAATAATAATAACTATAATTCAACTCCATTTAATTCGTCCAAAAACTCACTATTTCTCGAGAGTCTAGAAGGGAGAAATGCTTACCTATCGCCTGTAGCAGCTTAGGACTCTATTTGGAGTAATTTCGACAACCTTTACTCGACGGAATTCCAGTACACCGAGTGAATTTCCAAGAAATAACTCTGCATAGATACTTCTCGTAGGCCTAGAACTCATTATCCAGGGTGAATTTGCATTTAGACGGAGTTTGACGGCATAATTCGATGAAAATTTGATGAAAAGTTAGAAAACCCCTTCGTATGGCTGAACTCTCTTTCCATGAAATATTTTTAAATGAACTAGGACCAAAGTACTAAATATATATACCTTGAGGCCACTGGCAGGGGGTGTGCGGCGTGCCCCCAATCGTGCAGCATCAAGGGCACGGCGCGCCAGCCCATGCGCAAGGGGATGCTGTGCGGCGCGACGCCTGGCCTCCCAGTCCCGGCCTCCCGACCGTACGATGACACACTCATGTGTTCACTCCAGAGCCTTCTCCCAGATTTGTTATACACTAAAATTCTCAATACACATATGCTCATGACGGTCAAACTACGGGAACTTACGGGGTATAACATCATCCCCACCTTAGGAACATTCATCCTCGAATGTAATCTTTAGACTTAAGAGATTCAGCTCCTTTAACTATTGCGAGAAAAATTTCGGCAGAGTCTCCTCTGTAATATGGACTATCCGAAAACCTAAAACGTAGAAAAGTCCAACATAGACGTTTCACATGACGCTATAAACAACTACTCCACAACATAGAACTGGACAACTCAATAGTACTAATAATATAAGCAATAAAGTAACATCTGAACAATAATCTCACCTCTACTGTATAATCTGGGTCAGGTCTGGAATAAGTGAGGATATTTAGACCTCATGCCGTCCTCCACTTCCCAAGTCATCTATTCTACATTTCTGTTCCTCCACAAGACTTTAACGGAGGCTACATGTTTAGTTCTCAATCTACGAACCTGCCGATCTAGTATGGCAACTGGAGTCTCTTCGTAGGATAACTCTTCAGTAACTTGAACATCCTCGACTGGAACAATCTGAGATGAGTCTCCTATACATTTTTGTAGCATTGATACATGGAAAACTAGATGAATAGATTCTAGCCCTGAAGGCAGTTCTAACTCATACGCCACTTGCTTTATCCTCCGAAGGATTCGATATGGGCTAATGAACCTAGGGCTGAGCTTGCCCTTCTTGCCAAATCTCATCACGCCCTTCATCGGTGAAACTTTGAGAAACACTCAATCATTGACATTAATTCCAAGTCCCTACGTCTCACATCGGAATAGGACTTTTGACGACTCTGGGCTGTTAGTAACCATTCTCTGATGAGTTTTACCTTCTCTTCTGATTGATGTATCATATCAGGTCCGATCAACCTTGGCTCTCCTACTTCAAACCATCCTATGGGGGATCTGTATTTCTACGCATATAAAGCCTCATAAGACGCCATCTGAATAGCAGAATGATAGCTGTTATTATATGCAAATTCAATAAGGGGTATATTCTCATCCCAACTTCCTCCAAAGTCTAGCACACATGCCCGTAGCATATCCTCGAGCGTTTGAATGGTGCGCTCTGCCTGATCGTTTGTCTGGGAATGGAAAGCTATACTCAAATTAACCTGCGTCCCAAACCTTTCTGGAATAATTGCCAGAATTTAGCTGTGAATTATGCCCCTCTACAAAAATAATGGATGCTGGAACACCATGTAGTCGGACTATCTCCTTGATATATAACTCAGCATAGTCTTCGGTTGAAAATGTACTCCTGACTGATAAGAAATGGGCTGACTTCATCAATCTATCGACAATGAACCAAATAGAGTCAAGTTTACGCCTGTTGCGAGGTAAACCCGTCACAAAGTTCATATTAATTGCTTCCCATTTCCGCATAGGTACCTCTATTTGCTGAGTCAGTCCGCCAGATTTCTGATGTTCAGCTTTTACCTGCTGACAATTAGGACACTGTGCTACAAACTCAGCTACACCTTTCTTCATTCCAGACCACCAGTATATCTCCTTTATATCATGGTACATCTTTGTTGAACTTGGATGGAGGGAGTAACGAGAATAATGTACCTCTTCCATAATCTGCTGGAGGAGCCCTGCTACATCTGGAAAGCAAAGTCGATCTCTAAATCTCAAGACCCCATCTTCCATTAACTCAAAGGCCGATAATTCCCCTTGCTGAACTTTGTCTTTGAGTTGTACTAGATTAGAGTCCTTGTACTGTCGCTCCTTAACCTTTACAACTACGGATGACATTGTTGTATTTTGGATCATGACCTCATTATCTTTTGAATCCACTACCCGGACTGCTAAGTTGGCTAACTTGGTGCAGTTCTCAAGCTATTTCTCGCTATTCTCGCCTCAAATATGCTAGGCTGCCCATAGATCTGCGGCTAAGGGCATTGGCTACAATATTAGCCTTCCCTGGGTGATATAAGATGTTCACGTTGTAATCTTTCAGCAATTCTATCCAATGACACTGCCGCAAATTCAACTCTTTTTGCATAAAGATATACTGGATACTTTTATGATCAGTAAAGATGTACACATGTACACCATACAAGTAATGCCTCCATATTTTCAAAGAATGAACCACTGCAACTAACTCTAAATCATGGGTGGGGTAGTTCTTTTCGTGTTTCCTTAACTGCCTCGAAGTGTAGGCAATCACCTTGCTATGCTGCATCAGAACACACCCTAACCCAACGCCTAAAGTGTCACGGTGTACAACATAGCCCTCTGAACCTTCTGGTAAGGCTAATACTGGTGCAAATGTCAATCTATTTTTCAACTCCTGAAGACTCTGCTCACAAGCCTCGGTCTAGTGAAATTTAGCTGCTTTTTGAGTCAATCTTGTCAACGGTGCTAACAAGGTAGAAAATCCTTCCACGAGCCTTTTGTAATACCCGACTAACCCTAGAAAACTACGAACTTCGATTAGAGTCGTGGGTCTAGGCCATGTCTTTACTGCCTCAATTTTTTGGGAGTCAACCTGGATACCAGCATCTGATACAATATGGCCCAAGAAAGCTACGGAATTCAACCAGAACTCACATTTCGAGAACTTTGTATATAACTGGCCGTCTTTGAGGATCTGAAGTACTATTCACAAATGATCTCTGTGTTCAACTTCTGAATGAGAATACACTAGAATATCATCAATAAATACAATAAAAAAGATCTAAATATGGCGTGAAGATGCTGTTCATCAAGTCCATGAACACTGCGGGGGCATTCGTCAATCCGAAAGACATAACCAAAAACTTAAAATGACCGCACTTGGTCCTAAAAGCTGTCTTGGGATTGTCTTCCTCCCAGACTCTCACCTGATGGTACCCTAACCTCAACTCGATTTTGGATAAACATTTGGCCCCCTGTAGCAAGTCATTTATCCTTGGAAGAGGATATTTATTCTTAATAGTGACTTTATTCAACTGCCGATAATTTATACACATTCGTAGGGAGCCATCCTTATTTCTCACAAACAGGACTGGCGCATCCCACAGCAAGGCACTAGGTCTGATAAAACCCTTATCTAACAAGTCTTTCAACTATTCTTTCAGCTCTTTCAATTCGAAAGGGGACATTCTATACGGAGGAATAGATATAGGTTGTGTACCCGGTAGTGTGTCGATAGGGAAGTCAATTTCCTGTTCTGGGGGAATACCAGGAAGTTCATCTAGAAATACATATGGGAACTCACTAGCCACCAGAATAGACTAAAGAGTCGGGGATTCTGCCTGCATATCCCGAACCCTACCAATATGGTAAATGCACCCCTTCACTATCAACTTCCTTGCCCGAAGATAGGATATGAACCTACCTTTTGGCATAGCTGCATTGCCTTTCCATTTCCGCACTATCTCTCCTAGAAAGTGAAATTGAACAGTCTTGGTCCAACACTCCATATTGTCATAACATGGCACTAGCCAATCCGTACCCATAATTACATCAAAATAAATCATGTCTAGCTACACTAAATCTTCTAAAGTCTGGCAACCGACAATCTCTACTGTATAACCCCGATAAATTCTCTCAGCAACGATAGAATCACCAACGGGTGTAGACACCGAGAAGGGTCGCTAGAGTAAATCTAGTGTTATACCAAAATTCTGGGCCACTAATGGAGTAACATTGGACAATGTGGAACCTAGGTCTATCAAAGTATAAACTAAGTGAGAGCAAACGTCCAACATACCTGTCAGAACATCTGGTGACGACTCTGACTCCTGTTGCCCTGGTAAAGCATAAGTGCGGTCCGAACCACTGCCAGAACCGAATGCCCCTAATCTACCCCGACCTCTGCAGTTGGAGCTGAGGGCCTGTGCCCTACAGAAGGTGCTGGAGCATATGAACCTACTGAGGACCTATTCTGCTAGTCCCGATCACCTCAGTGTCTAGTCGGACAATCCCTTATCATGTGTCCCTCCTGTCTACAGGAATAGCAAGCGGTGGAGTCGTATCTGCATCTCCTCGGGTGTCTCCTATTACAGGTACTGCAATGTGGTATAGCTGATCCCATCTGATCTGGACCCCTCTACTGTTGTGAGCCTGACGCTCGTGAACTTTCACCAGGACCTGACTATCCATGACGATCTGATCTGCTTCCCTGCTACTGCTGAAATGGGGGCCTAGGTGGCCTACTTGACAAATAAGTCCTGGGCCCACCCTGAAAATCTACCTAAAAGTTTGCAGGTCTAGCCCTTTGATGCTGCTCTTGACCTGCCTATCAATCGTGTACTGACGCTGCCTGATTTCCTCTATATTCTGAGCAAAGGCCTAAGTCCGTGAGATGTCCATATCCTTTTGCAGTGTGGCTATGATACAAGATTCCACATATTCTGGCGCAAGTCCCATAATAAACTGATGCACCCTAGCTGGCATAGTATCGACAAATGTTGGCGCATATCTGGCCAAGGAATCAAACCTCAATGCATATTCTTTGACACTCATTCTACCCTGCTCCAGATGTAAAAACTACTCTACTCTGGCCTGCCAGATCTCTCAGGGCAAATAGTGGTCTATGAAGGCTTTAGAGAATCTAGGCCATGTAGGTTGAGGTGTATCTCTGCCTCAGGTCCTTTCCCAACTTTCATACCACAAAACTGCTATCTCTCACAATCGAAACACTGCTAATTCAATTGATTCTGTCAAGGAAGCATGCATAACCCTGGTTATCCTCTGTAGCTGGTCTATGAAGTTCTGAGGGTCTACTCTACGATCTGTTCCTGTAACTGCGAAGGACTCAAAGCAAGGAACTCGCGGACTCTCGAACTCCCGGGCCCCTCAATGGGCTCGGCAACAACTGGTACTACTGGCTGAGGCTGACGCTGGGCAGCCATCATCTGAATCAACATGTAAACTGCTCCACTAATCTCCTGATCTGATGGCACAAGGATGGCTGGGGGTGGTACTAGTATATCAGTTACCTTAGTGGGCTCCTGGGTGGTGGAGAATGCTGGGGAGACCGGGATGAAGTCTCCCTATCGCCCTCAGATCGGGCCGACTCTAACAGGGTCCCCTTCTTGTGCCCTCTCCCGCTGCAGTGCCCAAATCCCGACTAGACATGGTCTTTCATGCATCAGACATCTTCTCTATAGATAAGCAGAATGGTGTAAGCTTAGAGAGTTACCTATACAACATGGCTCTATGGCATGATTGGAGGAGGAAGGAGGGTAACCACACTATTATGCCTCATAGCCTCCCGCCTATAGAATGTGGTGCACAACACACCCATAGACAAGACTCTATTTGAAACAGCTTGCAGACTCCTTGGGATACGATTTTGCTATGATACCAAGTCTGTCACGCCCCACCTTGGGGGGCATGACTGGCACCTAGTGCCACACTGGGACCTGGGCTGACCTGACTGGGCATAGGCACCTCTGGTGCTTGCCAGTAACTAAAAATCAAGAAAATAACGAGCTATATATTGGCTGTAAACATAGCCTCGGGCCTACAAGGCCATGCAACACCTGTAAAGGAAAACAGCTAACCCAACAAACAAGGCAATAAAAGGGATCCTATGCGGGCCGACATGAATACCATGCTGTCTAGTTATAATAGAATGAAAACAGGTGATCATATTCATACTAACACCGGAAAGGCTGCTAACTGACTAGCTAAACTAGGCCCCACATGGCCAACGCGCAAAATATAACATACGTAGGCCCTACACGACCAACAACAACTAACAACTGAGAAACTGTAGCCTGCAAGCCTGTAAGAGTAGAATAATAGTCGAGACAGGGCCCGGACCTACCCACAAGCTGTACAACAAAAGAATAAACCTTCTCTAACTATCAACTCTGGAGAAAAGGAGCTGACTGAACTTCTGATTCTGACTGGCAGCTAGGAAGGTCTTGGACCACATCTATTCGCACCTGTAGGCAAGTAATGCAGCGCCTCAAAGATGGGCGTCAGTATAATATGTATTGAATATGTAAGGCAGTAATGAAAGTTGAGTAAAACCAATAGAATAATGGAAAGTAATCAATAAAGAGGATAAGAATTTAACCTGAATAACCTCACAATCTGGAATATAACTAGCAAGTATATGTACAAACAAGAACCTAACCAGGCCCCCATAATCCTAGAAGGTACAATCAATACAAAATAACCTACCTGGGCCCCATAAGCCCCAACAAGTACACAATACACACTCCTCCTATCAGAACTACTATAGGCCCGTAGGCATGCTGTAACTAAGGTATACTCGATCTCTGAAGCTGTATCCGAGCCTGGCAGGCTCCTCCAACTAGGTCTGAGTCGTCTGGGCTCTTGTAGCTGCATCCAAGCCATATGGGCTCTTGTAGTCATGCTTGAGCTGTCTGGGATCCTGTAACTGTATCTGAGCTGTCTGGGCTCCTGTAACTGTATCTGAGTCGTCTGGGCTCCTGTAATTGTATTTGAGCCGTCTGGGCTCCTATAACTGTATCTAATCCATCTAGGCTCCTGTATATATATAGGCATAGGAGTATATACTATGTCGCCAAACTACGCCTTACGTTGCCTAATTTAGCAAGTACTCTAACAGCCACCCTCAGGCCTCAATGTGGTAACAAGGCACCTACTAATCCTTCTAATCGGCAAACAACTAAATAGGAAATTCCTACGTTTCCTCTGGCGATAATTAAAGCTAGGTATAAATCTCCCAACGAGTTATACTATACTGTAACCTCAATTCGTTTCGTAGCAGCTGACCAAAACACTATAGGCACAAGCTACTAGAAGGTATTGACTACATCAGCTAAATAACAGGAGTAACTTGCCGAGAGGAATTATCTTTAACATACCTCAAATGCCAATTCTCATCTACCTAATTAGTTCCAACCTGCATCTGGCAATTCCACCCAATTGTAGCTTCTACGCTGATAGAATAAGGCTATTTTAAATACTATAACTCGGCAAGCAGCGATATCTTCAGATAATAATAACTATAATTCAACTCCGTTTAATTCGACTGAAAACTCACAATTTCTCGAGATTCTAGAAGGGAGAAATCTTACCTATCACTTGTATCCACTTAGGACTCAATTTGGAGTACTCTGACAACCTTTATTTGGCAGGGTTCCGGTACACCGAGCGAATTTCCAAGAAATAACTCTGTAGAGATGCTTCTCATAGGACTAGAACTCGTTATCCTGGGTGAATTTTCATTTAGACGGAGTTTGACGGCATAATTCAAAGAAAATTTGATGAAAAGTTAGAAAACCCCTTCGTATGGCCGAACTCTCTTTCCATGAATATTTTTAAATGAACTAGGACCAAAGGACTAAATATATGTACCTTGAGGAAACTGGAAAGGGGTGTGCAGCACGCACCCCATCGCGCATCATCAAGGGTGCGGCGCGCCATCCTATGCACAGGGGGAGGCTGTGCGGAGCGGCGCCCAGCGCGCCTGGCCTCCCGTCCATACAACGACACGCTTGTGTGTTCAGCCCCGAGCCTTCTCCCAGGTGAGTTATACACTAAATTCTCAATATACATATGCACATGATAGTCGAACTACGGGAACTTACGGGGTATAACATGGATTAGGTGTGGTCATTTTGAATTCTTCGTCATGTCTTTCGGATTGACGAATGCCCCAACAATGTTTATGGATTTGATGAATAACATCTTCAGGTCATATTTTGGATCTGTTTGTGATAGTGTTTATTGATGACATTCTGGTATATTCCCACTCAAAAGCTGAACATAAAGATTATTTGCGAACAGTACTCCAGATCCTCAAAGACCGCCAATTATATGCGAAATTCTCGAAATGTGAGTTCTGGTTGATTTTCGTAGCTTTCTTAGGCCATATTGTATCAGATGCAGGTATCTAGGTTGACTCACAGAAAATCGAGGCAGTAAAGACCTGGCCTAGACCCACAACTCCAATCGAGGTTCGTAATTTCCTAGGGTTAGCAGGGTATTACCGAAGGTTCGTGGAAGGATTTTCTGCCTTATCAGCACCATTTACAAGGTTAACTTAGAAAGTAGCTAAATTCCACTTGACCGAGGGTTGTGAGCAAAGTTTCCAGGAGCTGAAAAATAGAGTGACATCCGCACTAGTACTAGCCTTACCAGAAGGTTCAGAGGGCTACGCGGTATACTGTGATGCTTCAGATATTGGGTTAGGGTGTGATCTGATGCAACACGGTAAGGCAATTGCATATGCTTCGAGGCAGCTAAGGAAGCACGAAAAGAACTACCCCACCCATGATTTAGAGTTTGTTGCAGTGGTTCATGCTTTGAAAATATGGAGGCATTACTTGTATGGTTTACATGTGGACATCTTTACTAATCATAAAAGCCTCTAGTATATCTTCACGCAGAAATAGTTGAATTTGCGCAGTGTTGTTTACTAGAATTATTGAAAGACTACGATGTGAACATCCTATATCACCCAGGGAAGGCTCATATTGTAGCTAATTCCCTTAGCCACAGATCCATGGGAATCCTAGCATATTTGAGGCCAGAACATCGAGTAATGGCTCTAGAGCTGCACCAGTTAGCTAATTTAGCAGTCCGATTAGTAGATTCAAGGATAATGGGATTGTGATTCAGAATACAACAGTATCATCTCTAGTTATAGAGGTAAAGGAGCGACAGTTCGAGGGACCCTAGTCTAGTACAACTCAGAGACAAGGTTTAGCACGGTGAATTATTGACCTTTGAATTGACAGAAGATGGGGTCTTGAGATTTAAAGGTAGACTCTACGTTCTAGACGTAGCAGGGTTTCGCCAGCAGATCATGGCAGAGTTACATTATTCTCGTTTCTCTCTTCACCCAGTTTCAACCAAGATGTACCATGATATTAAAGAAATATATTGGTAGCTTGGAATGAAGAAAGATATAGCTGAGTTTGTAGCACAGTGTCCTAATTGCCAGCAGGTAAAAGCGAAATATCAGAAACCTGGCGGACTGACTCAGGAGACAGCTGCACCTGTGTGGAAATGGGAGGCAATTAATATGGACTTTGTGATAGGGTTACCTTGCACTAAGCGTAAATTCGACTCCATTTGGGTCATTGTCGATAGGTTGATGAAGTCAGCCCATTCTTGCCAGTCAGGACTATGTTTTTAGCCGAAGACTATGCTGAGTTGTATATTAAGGATATAGTCTAACTGCATGGTGTCCCAGCATCCATTATTTCTGACCGAAGGGCACAATTCACAGCTAGATTCTGGCAGTCATTTCAGAAAGGTTTAGGGATGTAGGTTAATTTGAGTACAACTTTCCATCCCCAGACAGAGGTCAGGCATAACGCACCATTTAGACACTCGAGAACATGCTATGGGCGTATGTGCTAGACTTTGGAGGGGTTTGGGACGAGCATCTACCCCTTATTGAATTTTCATATATTAACAATTATCATTCGACTATTCAGACAGTGCCTTATGAGGCTCTATATGGGCGGAAATGTAGGTCCTCCATAGGATAGTTCAAAGTGGGGGGAGACAAGGTTGATCAGACCTGATATGATACATCAATCAGAAGAAAAGGTAAAACTTATCAAAGAACGGTTGCTAACAGCCCAGAGTCATCATAAGTCCTATTCTGATGTGCGGCATAGAGACTTGGACTTTAATGTTGATGATTGGGTATTTCTCAAGGTTTCGCCTATGAAGGGTGTGATGAGATTTGGCAAGAAGGGCAAGCTTAGCCCTAGGTTCATTGGCCCATATCAAATCCTTTGAAGGATAAACCGAGTGGCATATAATTTAGAACTTCCTTCAGGGCTAGAATCCGTCCATCCAGTCTTTCACGCGTCAATGCTATGGGAATGCATAGGAGACCCATCTCGGGTTGTTCTGGTGGAGGACATTCAAGTTACTAAAGAGTTTTCCTACGAAGAGATTCCAGTTGCTATACTAGATCGACAAGTTCGTAGAATGAGAACTAAAGATGTAGCCTCAGTTAAAGTCTTATGGAGGAACAAAAATGTAGAAGAGATGACTTGCGAAGCTGAGGATGACATGAGATCAAGATATCTTCACTTATTTCAGACTTGACTCAAATTATACAATTGAGGTGAGATGGTTGTTTTTCATGTGCTTATATTATCAGTATTATTTAGTTATTCGCTTGTATGATATAGAGCTATGTTGTATCATTGCTCGTAGCATCCTATGAGGCGCCTATGTTGGACTTTTTTGCATTTTAGGTTTTCAGATAGTTCATATTACAGAGGAGACTCTGTGGAAATTTTTTCGGCTATGGTCAAAGAAGTTGAGTCTCTTGAGTTAAGATTACATTTGAGGACGAATGTTCCTAAGGGGGGATAATGTTACACCCCGTAGGTTCTTATCATTTAACTGACACGTGCATATGTATGTTGAGTTTTGGAGTACGACGCATGTGAGAAAGGGCTCGGGGGGTGAGTATACGAGAACAGTATCAGGCGGGCAGGAGGTTGTGGCCGGAGGCCAGGCGCACTGGGCATTGCACTGCGCTGCCAGCCCGACGCGTCATGCCCCTGGCTGGTGCTATGGCCAGCGCGCTGTGCCACCCCTACCACCACCTCAAGCCTATTTAAATGTTTTAAGTTAAAATTGATTTCATTCTAAAATTTCCTAAAATATACCCTCGGCAAGGATGAAGGGTTCCCTCTATTTTTCATCCACTTTTTACCGATTTATGTTGTTAAACTCTGTCAAACGCAAATTCATCTTGGATAACGAGTTCTAGGCCTAATAGGAGCATTTTTGTGGAGTATTTCTTGAAAATTCGCACGGAGTACCAGAACCCCGCCGAGTAAAAGTTTTTGAAATCACTTCTAATCGAGTCCTAAGCAACTACAAGTGATAGGTAAGCATTTCTACCTTCTAAACTCTCGGAAATTTGTGTGTTTTTGGTTGAATTAACAAGAGTTGAGTTATAGTTAATATTATTAAAAGATATCATTGTTTGCTAACTCCTAGTATTGAAATATCCTTATTCTCTCAGCGTAGAGGCTGCAATTGAGTGGAATTGTCGGCTACAGGTTGGAACTATTTGGATAAATGATAATCGACATTCGAGGTATGTTAAGGATAATCTCTTCGGCAAGTTAGTCCTGTCAGATGGTAATACGACTTATGTCCTTGTAAGCAAGTCGTAAGCATGTGATTGTGATTAACTACTTCAGATAGTGTTGAGATTAGAGTTTACTATTTTGGTTGGGACTGACCCCACCCTATATAGCCTTCCGTCAATTAACCTTAGGGTTATTAGTTGTGTCATCAGCTACGGGGCTATAGATCGCTCAGAGGAGCTGTATTATGTCTGATAAGACTATATTCGTGCCTATAAGGTCATATTACAGTCCATCCATGAATGAACTTCTACTTTTATGCCGTATCGACATCACTAGCCCTCCATCGAGCCTTGTGTTCCCATAGTGTAGTTACAGGAGCCCAGAGGCTCAGACACAGCTATAGGAGCCCAGCTGGCTCAATTGCAGACCCAAAGGCCAGGTAGGTTGGCTATAGTTATCCGTTGACTCATATTGACCACGCTAGGGGTTTATAGATTGAATTGTACTTGCTAGAGCTTATGGGGGCCTCAGTAGGTTATTCTGTGCTGATTGTACCTTCCAGGCTTATGGGGGCCAGGTAAGGTTCTTGTTTGTTTTACTAAATTGTTAGCTTTATTTTAGGTTGTGAGGCTATTTAGGTTATAACTCTTATCCTTCTTAGTGATTACTTTCAGTTCTTTAATCAGTTCTATTCAGTCATTTTCATTACTTCCTTACATATTCGGTACATATTGTACTAACGCCCATCAATGGGGCGCTATATAATTGCCTGCAGGTGCGGATAGATGTGGATCAGAACCTTCTTAGACATCAGCCAGAGTTAACGGTTCAGTCAGCTCCTTTTCTTCGGGGTTAATAGTTAAAAGGTTTGCTTTTTTTGTTGTACAACTTTGGGTAGGTCGGGGCCCTGTCTCGACCATTATTTCACACTCAGAGGCTTGCAGACTACAGTTTTTAGTTGTTGATTGTTATTGGCCATGTGGGGCCTAGATCTGTTATATTTTGCATGTTGGCTGTGTGAGGCCTAGTTGAGCTATTTAGTTAGCGGTCTTGTTCGGCTCTAGTTTATATTATTCTGCCTTGTTGCCGGTGTATTGGGCGCTGCTTTGCTATGCGCCATTCATGGTTACTTTTCTTCTGCTATAACTAGATAGCATGGTGGTCTTGTCGGCCCGCATAGGATCCCTTTGTCATTGTGTTTGTTGGGTTAGCTGTTTTCCTTTTACAGGTTGCTATGTGGCCTTGTCGGCCCGAGGTTGTGTTTACAGCCGAGATATAATAGTTTGTTTTCTTGATTTTGAGTTGCTGGCAGGAGGTGCATATGCCCAACAAGGCCAGCCCAAGTCCCAGTGTGGCATTAGGTTCCAGTCATGCCTTCCAAGGTGGGGCATGACACACTTGATGACGTAATTAAGCAATTTATCTTATTATGTTTAGAGGTTGAGAAAGTATTAGTACATATTTTGACATTATAATCATAATAAACATGTATATACATTATTTTGATATATAATATTGTTATTTTTTGATTTTATAGGAAAGAAGGAATTATGAAAATTTCAAGAAAAAGGGTTGGATTTAATCTTTTAGATTAATAACATATTTTTGGTCCATTTTGAATAATATTTTTTAGTTTTTAGGTTAATGATAAACTTGGATCTATAAGAAATACATGACTAATTTATTTGGAGAAATTTTTGTTGAATTGAAGAAGTTAAAACAAGTTCCTTTGGTTCAAAAAATCATAAGGTTATATAAAAATCAGTAATACGTGTTAATACTACTTTGATACCTTTTGTATTATAATTAGTTTGCCGCTTAAATAATTATGCATGAATGTCAAAATAGTCTAGTTCAAAATTTTGAATCGGAAGAAGATGTTCAACATGTGGATGATGCAGTTAATGAAAAACTCCATAATAATCTGATGGAGAACATGTGTCTGCTCAGAATCATAATAAGGGTTTTAGTAGCATATTCATCCAATTCAATAATTTAATAATGATGGACTGAAAATTATGAATCAAATGTGACATATATCGATTTTGAAGAAGTAATTTAAATAAAAAATAGTTGTAGTAATTCGAAAATTATTTTTGTTGTTACTTTAGTGTAATCTGTTTCTTTTTTATTAATTTTATTTTCTTACTTATTTTTTTATTATGTTAAATTCGTGTACATAAACAAAAAGTATGTATATTTATTTGTTTAATTTATGACATGTACACACGTAAGAACTGATAATTAACTTTATAATTACTATTTGGATGCATCAACAGTATTTGGATGATCTTCTATAGATATAAATTATTGTTTCAGTTGTGCTTAATTAGCTTGTCAGATCAGTAGTATTTACTGCGATTTATTTGAACTAATTAATATTGAATTGATTTCCTCTGAGGCTGTGAAAGAATGAGATCCTATTATCACTTTGTGTAAGTAAAAGGACATCTGCATCACTAACTTTCCCATTGCCGATTTTTAGTGTAGCACACACCCAACCATAACTGTAAAAATTTGTATATAAAAGACTAATGACGATATAAATGCTAGTTGCAATGATTCCTAATCCTAGTGTATATACTTGATGGTATTTATGCGATAGTATTTCTTTTAAGAAATTATAATAAATTACGTTGTAAATGTATTAATTTTGTTTCGAATAACAATTTTACTATTTTATACTATGTTCATACAGATAGGTATTATTAAATTACATAACTGAATTATATGTTTATATTATACAAATTATTGTTTATCTAGTGAATCAGAATGAAGAGAGGCCTCACATGAATAGAGGTTCAAATGAAAGGATGAAAACAAGTGTGGATGCTGAAAGGATGAAAACAAGTGCGGATGCTGAAGATATAAATCAATTCATGAGTACTCCTCAAATGAGTGAATCATGTGGAAAGTCAGGTCAGTAGTATTAAAAAATAAAAATGAATACTAATTATCATCAATCCTGTTTATTTTTCATTCATTTTATTAAATTATTTTATATTGAACTACTATACATGTCACATATTCAAATATATAGACCAAAAGCAAACTTGAAAGAGTGACTCTCTTTCAGAAGTTCAGTACGATATACACATCACAAATATAAATTAAATTTTAAGAATGAATAAATGAATGATCACTATTATTTTGAATTGTCAAAGTGTCATATATTTCTTTCATGATTATATTTATCTACGATAGCATGTGGTTCACTTATTTTAATCTTTAGATATTAATGGTGGAGTCTAAAGTAGTATGAGTTGGAATGGTGATAAGAAGAAAATGGTGATAATGCTTGAAAATTCATTCATGAATAAACAAACACCACGATTAAGGGAAAGAGTAAAGCTGTCTGGCAAGCATAAGAGATCTCCATTTGTCGAAGAATTCAAATCTAGTGGAAGCAGTAACAGTTCTAAATATAGACCACGTATATTTGATACAAATCATCCATTCTCATCATATATTGGTGATCCCATAGATGTTGACTTGATTACCGAATTCAATACATGGATTGGCAATAGAAATGACAAAAAGGCAAAGAGGTTAGAAGACTATAACTTTCTGATTTGACTTTTATCTTACTTACATTCATATATTTTAATTAATTTATTTTTTATTTGATCATTAAACATAAGAAATCATATTAAAAAAGATAATGTTCTGAAAGAAGCATTTGATTTTAGAATTCTGAGTGTTGATAAAAGAATTGGTTTCATAGCATGGCATAATGGCACAAATTGGTAAAACATGGAATGATAAGGTGAGATTATTTAATTGTATACATATAAATTATCAATATTACGTTAGAGTTAATTTTACTAAATTGTTAGCTATATGTTTGAAATGTAATTAAGTGACTTTTTGATTTAATTTTCAGCATATTGATGTTATTATGTATTATTTGATAAAAAAAAAGAAAGTACGAAGCAGATAAGATAATTAGGTTCAGTACTACTGATTGTTGTTTCAAGACTAGAATGATTCAAGCTTACAATCACTATGTGTTAACAAAGAAAGATGAATACAGAATCAATGAAACCTAATGATTCAGTTATGCAATATATGCTTGGACGCCAATTGCTAGCTAATTCTCCTGGGATCAAGTAGATTATGTAATCATGTCTTGCAATATTTAATCGAAGTAGCACTAGATATTTATTGTTTTTAACATTGCTGATATGTCCCTCCTTGTGTATGATTCATATACGTCTGCTGGACACAATGCTGCGGTGAGTGATGTTGCTTCTTTCTCCATCATGATTCCTATTTTTCTCAAGCTATCTGATTTCAATGAAAAGAGAAAAGATATAGATTTCAGTTGCTTTTCATCAGATTTTGATATAGGAAGTACTATGAAATTAAGAGTAAGCATGTTGAATGATTCTTTACCCCATCAAGTTAGTACTTCACTATAAGTGTGTCACGACCCCAAATTAGGCGGGTCATACGGGCACCTACATCGACTCTACTCGAACTCTTGCAGAACATTACATAAACACCCCAGTATTTTCATGAACTTACAAAAATCATCAAAATGTGAAACAATAACTCACAATCCCCAAAAACTCTGACTCTCCTAGGATCTAGTCTAGACAGGTACAAGAGCGCTAATAGAATACATGACAGATAAATGACACAGCTTCGTCTGAAAAGAAGAACACGGAAGCTGATGCTGAGTACTTCACGTCAATTAAGGAACTTCAAACCTTCCACAACTGAAACAAAAAAGGTGTAGCATGATAGAATCAGTACACCACACGTACTGGTAAGCATCATCAATCGACCAAGATTAGTTCACACAACAGTATAATAATTATTAAGCAAAGGACACTAATACCTTTAACTACTATTCCACTATGCAACAACTCCCTACGTTTTATCAACTACACAATCGACTCTTATGACCCATCAAGATTCACGCGATTACCCTACCCCTCTAGTCAATAATCAATCATTTAATCTGACTCATTACTATTCCGCTGCATCGAGTACTCAAACCGCTATAGTGGTCCTGCGGTTGTGGCGATTTGTCCACTACAAGGGTGCCCACGATAATTAGTAGCCCGATTCTATGATCTCTCTCTGTTTCATCCTATCTTATAACTTCATATCACGTCTAATTTTTGATCTACTTCACTATTATCGACCCTGTCCGATTCTACCAATTATGGACCTACTAGCATACGTCTGTTCATTTTACTATTTGAGATATCTCAGTCAGACCCATTTTCATTCTCTTATAGTCCCTTATTCCCTATTACGAAATTTAAATCTATTTTAATTAGATTATGCCCCTAACTAATCAGACTAATTCAACAATTTATTTATCAAGCATTATTCACAACCACACTCACCATATTACCATTCTCCATTCTCATTATCACAACAATGCTAACTTTAAGTCACAACCACATAATAACTCAATTAATCATAAGAAAGCCACAAATCACACACATGGAAATTCAGTCCATACTAGTTTAGTTACAAAATCATGCCTGTCTTCATGATATAATCACATCATGTGATACCATACCTGTACCATGTCACCGCATGTTTTACCATGCGCACCTTTCTCCTTGTACTCGATTTCATATCGGTATAGCTCGTATCACACTTTTGTTTTTGTACCTTACTGTCATAGCAGCCATGTGTACGTCATACCCAATCCGCTCAATCTCTGATCTCACAATCATACTATCGGTGATATACTGAGCACACGCCTCCGTCACATCACTGTACACAAATGCTAGAGGGTATTATGCTTGCCCTTCCATTCATGACCTGCAGGGACTCTAGAAATCCATGTATTATATACCCAGCCATATGAGTCCTTTATCATACCAGTTTGTTTACTCATATTCATACACCTAGCCGTAGGTATTTTAGCCATGCCTGTTTGTGTACTCCCTCATACCACTCGCTCGGATGCTCACCTCGGGCATGAGCCTCTCATGTCCAAGTCCTTAATCACGACTTCATTTCACCATTCATACATTCCAGTCTTATCTCGGCCCTAGGCCTCTTTCTCAACATATCAGTAACTTACCTGCTGTTTAGGACGTACCTCTTCATTCTTTTCTCATTTGTCACTATTGTCATATCAATTTAACACATACATACACATGAAATTCACACATCATAGCACAACATGAAATTCACACATCATAGCACAACGATCAACACCATATATACACAACAAAAATTTACATACCAATAATTATAAAAACATGCCTAGTTCTAAGCTCAATTACATGCCTAGATAACTAGAGCAACGATTATATCCTTAGTCTTATGAAGAGTTGAAACCTGGCCTGCTCGCAAAATTAGGCTCCGCTGCAGTTGTATCACTACTGCCACAACCATCTCGCTGCAGCGGTTCCACACCCGCTGTAGTGGTACTCTTCGACAATACTTCAATCAGTTCCTCTTTTAGTTCATTCCACAGATCTTTTCTTTGAAATTTCATAACTCATCAATATATAGTTCACTACAAGGGAGACTGCATCGCATATAGTCTAATTCAGCAGTTGGTTCTTAATTAGCAATCATCATTACAAATAATATTCATAGTCCAAGAAACACATTATCACTCATAAACACACAAGTCCTTATGTAAAATCCCTTCCTTTAATTCACAGGTTTTAACTCGCGTCCTGCAATAACCATGGTCCACCGTTAAGTTTTCAATTATCACATTTAATAAACATGATCCATATGAATAGCTATTGAAGATTACAATTGGGGAGGAATGACGACATACCTGTATACATATAAATACGTATATTTAACAACAATACTAAATGATTCTTCTACATAATGCTCAATTTGCTTTCATATACCTCCTCACACATAGACTATCTTTTTTGTTTCAAACTCCATCTAGGGATTTTACCTTATGGGGATATCACCACCCGCTTTCACTACTACCTTTGTCCTCAGAATCTCACCGGTTTTAGATATTCAAATATCCTTTATTCTAAATTCAATTCTATCAATCATAATGCACATCAACTTTACGCATGTATATATTTAGCTAAGCAAAGTCAATCACGAAAGTGAGAAAATCATAGCCTACCTAGCAACCAAGCTATCGTCGAGACGTTTCCAATTGTATGCTTGCCTCGATTTCTTAAGTTCTTGTAAAAAATCCTAGCAATGGAGGATGAATCTTCACCCCATAGACTTTCTTCTTTTTTACCAAAAGTATGTTCTCTGTTTTTGGGCATTTTTATTAAGCCCTTTTAGAGACTAGATTTATAAAATTCTAAATGGAGCTGGATTGCGAAATTCTGTTCCGCATCACCTGTTGCAGTGAGTCTATTTACCGCTGCAACGATTTTGCTATGGCGGGAAGAGTCCCCCTGTGGCGGACACGTGCCTTGAGTCCACCCGATTATGACCCAAGCCATCCAACTTGTTCATCTCGTTCCCTTTATTTCTCGAGGATTTTGCTTCAAATTTCTAAAAATTTAAATTCACCCACTCTTGGTTAATCGGGGGCTATAACAGTCAGGCGGATCGTTACATCATATACCAATTAAAAATTCGTTCTTCCCCGAAAGACACTACTATATAGAGGTGGGGTTTTTCAGGTTGATTCTAACATCGGTCATAAACTTTCTCCATTTCTAGTCGGTACCGAGACTTATCAATTTTCGTGTCTTGGTCCCCGAACTGATCATTGCAGGACCCCTTTATTACACTACGTTATAAAATTTTCCCACATAGGTCTATTAATTTCTTGCGGAGCTATAAATCTTCGTCTGGGTTTAACCAAGGCTCTAGCATCAAATCATGCAATTACCCCTCCTTCGGGTGTTTCCAATTTTTATTTCTGGCTTGGGTGTCCTAGGTATTCCTAATTTTTGTTCAGACTTCTTGGAGTGGTTATTTTTGAAATGGTGAGGACCTGCGGTGGAATTCAAAATGCCACTATTTTAACTGTCTGCTGCAGCAAATGGGTTTCCCGCTACAGCGGTCCCACCGCAGCGGAAAAATGGTCCGCTGTAGTGAAACCGCTATAGTGGATCTACCTCCACTATGGCGAACTCGCTGCAGCGGTCCACCTAGGTAGTGGCTCCTTCTTAAGTCCTGATTTTTCTTTTCTCTCATACTCTGTTCCCCTAGTAATTCAGTCCCTCTTCTAATATTTTTTTATCAATGCAGATTCATCAACATGGTCGCCTTCAACAGTAGCATCCACACCGAGGACTATATTCGCTTTGTAAATGACCAGTGTCAGTTCCGATACAATGAGCAGGCCACAAAGGACTTGTTGCATGAGAGGGGGTTTGTTATGGAAGATGTAGAGGAGAAGGCGCTGGAGTTCTATGCCCCCCTCCAGGAGATCTGCTGGGGCCCATTGGTGGAGGATTCGGGTAAGGCTAATAAGGCCTGGGCGAGAGAGTTCTACACTAACCTCCCAACGGTGGCTTGGAGCTGGGATGAGCCAGTTGCTCATGTCAGGGGTATGTAAATCACCTTGACCCCCGTTGCCGTAAATGATGCTTTGGGTCTGCCAAACCCTTCCGAGGTTGAGCTGAAAGTTCGAGATGTAGATGGAAATGGGCAATGGCTGGTGGATACTCTGGTGGTGGAGGAGCAGAGGGCCTTGACTAACTAGGGCATCACTCGAACGGGCATTCAGAGCACTCACTTCACTATGGAAGCTAGGAGGTGGCTTTATTTGGTGTCCCGAAGGATTCATCCGTCCTCCAATGTCATGGGCATTACCTATCCTGGGTCTCTGGTGATGTGCTATAAGTTTACAACATTTTTGACGCTTTAAACTGAGAAAATAGCATAGACTTAGGTATGTTTATATGGATATGAGACATTTTTACTTTGATTTCAGGGAAAATAAGTATTGGAGCTAAGATGTGCAAAAGAAGCCTTAAAATGCAGAAAATCAGCCAAAGTACCAGTCTCACTATGAGCTGTACCTTGATTGTACGAGCTGTACTGAGAACCATGATGAAACTCAGAAGGCTGAAGTGGGAAGAAGGCAACATACAACTCTCAGTACGAGCCGTAACTAGAGTCGTGGAATGATTCAGAAGAAATTGCACAAAGAAAGACTCCTGGTACGAATGAACTCATGAATCGTGTCATCAACGTACTAATCGTACCAGGAGCCATGGTGAACTTCAGAATATTTTTCAATACTTGGCAGAACTTCAGGAACTATAGACAGTACGAGTCATACCACAACACTTGTGAAGAATTATAGAATATGTCAAAGTTCTCAGGGCCAAACCACAGAAGCAATATACGTCTCGTAGGATGAAGGCATGAGTCGTACCAGTATGCCAACGCTCAGCCAAATATGCAGCATGCAAGGACTTAAAGAAAGAAGGTACGACCCATGATCAGGGGAATATTTATATGCCAAATCGATACTCAAATGCATCACTTTCGCCTTGTTTATCCAACAATGTGTGTATATTCTCATGTAAATTGTAGGNCTCAACGTGTCACGGAGGGTAACGCGGAGCACCCCCTCCATGACACGGAGCCATCGCGCAGGCGTTCTGGAATTTGAAAAAATTCCAGAATTGCCTTCAACGTGTCACGGAGGGTAACGCGGAGTCCCTCCTCCGTGACACGGAGCTAACGCGTGGGCTCACTGTTTTGTCACTTTTTATTTTTTTCTTACCTCATTTTTTCTCCTATGCGATTCTTTGCCTTTTTCCCTCCGATCAACCTGAAATTTATCTCACAACAAGAAATCGGTTAGAATCTCAAGGTTTGAAAAACACAACACGATATTTTATTTTTATATTTACAACAATTTTTTTTCTTTTTTTTTCCTTCATTTTTTTTGTACATTCATAAAACAATAAAGTCACGGGTTGCCTCCCGTGCAGCGCCTGGTTTACCGTCGCGGCTCGATGTCATTTACGCTCATTCCGCCCCTAGGGTGACGAACGTTTTCTCACGAACCCGTCCTCACCCCTGTCAAGCTTACCCCTGTCAAGGGGTTTTCCCATTAACTCTCGAGCCTCAACGCCCTGAGCAACATCAGCTTGCTCAAGCACGTTGATCACCGAGAGTTCCTCGTACACGGCCGGGAGCTTGGTGGCCTTGTACACATCAAACACCNCCCGACGTAGATGCGCCCTTTCCTTTGTCTTGCCTGCTCGACATCGTTCCTGTCAAATAAAGCAGACAATCCCAATGTCAGTCAATTTAGAATGAGCTTCAACTAAGGTTGGGTTAGGCTAGGCCACCCCACACTTAGTCTTCAGCCACAATTACAGCATTACGGCAAGAACATATTAATTTTTAATTTACAAAAACAAAACAAAAACAAAAACAACAAACAACATGCCTTGTGCATTCAGAGAATTCGACGGTATACATTAATTTGTACTACTCAGACTTCGTACAGCTAATCACACATCACCATCGATCACAATTTTTATACAAAGCACTTAGCACGGAGAAAGAAAAAAGGGAAAAAAATTTATCTACACAAACCTTATGCAATTCGCCCATTTCTTGCATAGCACCATTTCACTACCCCAAAAATCCGTCGGTCTTTTAGCATATTAACATATAACACGACCAACTCATCTCACCCAACATACACGAACCAACAAGAATTTC
>JACEIK010004750.1:46552-69505 GCA_018107945.1 Datura stramonium
CTGAGGATCTTCCCCAAGTCCCCCCTGAACGGGAAATAGACTTCAGAATAGATCTCCTCCCAAACACTTAGCCCATCTCCATTCCTCCTTACAGAATGGCTCCAGCTAATCTTAAGGAGCTGAAGGAGTAGTTAAATGATCTTCTTGATAAGGGTTTTATCAGACCCAACATCTCTCTATAGGGTGCTCCAGTGTTATTCATGCATAAGAAAGATGGTACCCTTAGAATGTGCATAGATTACCATCAGCTGAACAAGGTCATAGTTAAGAACAAATACCCTCTGCCTAGAATTGACAATCTGTTTGACCAACTTCAGGGAACCAGTTGTTTCTTCAAGATCAATCTCAGGTCAGGGTACCGTTATCTAAGGGTTAGGGTGTGTGACATATCGAAAACAACATTCAGAAC
The DNA here is from genome assembly GCA_018107945.1 of Datura stramonium. Taxonomy (NCBI): domain Eukaryota; kingdom Viridiplantae; phylum Streptophyta; class Magnoliopsida; order Solanales; family Solanaceae; genus Datura; species Datura stramonium. The sequence goes on from JACEIK010004750.1 coordinate 46,962, forward strand.
TCGGTATGGTCACTATGAGTTTGTGGTGATGTCCTTCGGGTTAACAAATGCCCTAACAACTTTCATGGATTTAATGAACAGAGTCTTCAAGTAGTATCTGGATATGTTCGCCGTTGTATTTATCAACGACAATCTAGTATACTATAGAAATGAGGAATAGCATTACAATCACCTAAGACTAGCATTACAGACACTCAAAAACTGTCAATTATTAGTCAAGTTGAATAAGTTTGAATTTTGGTTAAAGTCCGTGACTATCTTAGGTCTTGTGGTCTCTGGTGAAGGGATACAAGTATATCCTCATAAGATAGCAGCAGTGAAGGATTGACCCATACCTACCTCTCCTACTGAAATCAGGAGTTTTCTAGGCTTAGCAGGTTATTACCGATGGTTTGTGGAAGGTTTCTCCTCCATAGCATCGCCTCTGACCAAGTTAACCCAGAGGAAGGTGAAATTCCAATGGTCGGACGAGTGTGAGAAGAGTTTCAAGGAGTTTAAGAATCGACTCACTACTGCTCTAGTTCTGACCTTGCTGAAAGGAACAGATGGATTGGTGGTTTATTGTGATGCCTCCAAAGTAGGACTTGGTTGCGTTCTGATGAAACAGGGAAAAGTGATAGCCTACGCCTCCAGACAGCTCAAAGTTCATGAGAAGAATTATCCAACTCATAACTTGGAGTTGGTAGTGGTGGTGTTTGCGCTAAAAATATGGATGCATTACTTATATAGAGCTCACATAGATGTATTTATAGATCATAAGAGTCTTCAGTACGTGCGGAGTTAGAAGGATCTAAATCTTCGTTAGAGAAGGTGGTTGGAGTTACTAAAAGATTATGACATGAGTGTACTGTATCACCCGGGCAAGGCCAATGTGGTGGCTGACGCCCTAAGAAGACGGTCTATGGGGAATGTGACACATATTGAGGAAGACAAAAAGGAGTTAGCAAGGGATGTTCACAGACTGGTCCGGTTAGGGGTGTAGCCGGTGGACTCAGCCGAAGGTGGGGGTGATAGTGCAAAGTGGATCGAATTCATCCTTGGTAGTTGAAGTTAAGTCCAGACAAGATGAAGATCCAGTCCTACTTAAACTTAAAGAAACAGTTCTCAAAAAAGAGGTTGAGGCTTTCTCCAAAGGGGGAGATGGGGTGCTTTGTTACCAGGGAAGATTGTGTGTACCGGATGTTGGTGAGTTGAGACAGTAGATATTGGTTGAGGCACATAGCACAAGATACTCCATTCACCCTGGTGCTACTAAAATGTACCGCGACTTGCAGGATATTTACTGGTGGAAGGGCATGAAAAGAGACATCGCTGAATTCGTAGCCAAGTGCCCGAACTGCCAGCAAGTAAAGGTGGAGCATCAAAGGCCAGGAGGCATGACCCAAGGTATTAGTATACCCACATGGAAGTGGGATGAAGTGAATATAAACTTCATTACAGGTCTACCTCGGACTCGCCGACAACATGACTCATTCTAGGTGGTAGTAGATTGGATGATGACGTTAGCTCATTTCCTCTAAGTTAAAACCACAGAATCGACTGAGGACTATGTCAAACTTTACATCCAAGAGTTAGTCAGACTCCATGAGGTGCCTTTGACTATCATTTCAGATAGGGGGCTCAGCTCACCTCACACTTTTGGAAGTCCTTTCAGAAGGGACTAGGCACTAAGGTCAAACTCAACACCGCTTTTCATCTGAAGATCGATGGGCAAGCCGAGCAGACCATTCAGACTCTAGAAGATATGCTAAGAGTGTGTGTGATAAATTTTAAAGGTAATTGGGATGACGATTTGCCCCTTATCGAGTTTGCGTATAACAACAACTACCATTCTAGCATCCAGATGGCCCTATTTGAAGCATCGTATGGTAGAAGGTGTAGATCTCCTATAGGGTGGTTTGAAGTTGGTGAAGCTACCTTGATAGGGCCAGAATCGATTCACGAGGCAATGCAGAAAGTATAGTTCATCTAAGAAGGGTTGAAAATAGCTCAGAGTCATAAGAAATCTTATGCCGATGTGTGGAGAAGAGAATTGGAGTTTGCAGTTGATGACTGGGTATACCTGAAAATTTCGCCCATGAAAGGGGTGATAAGGTTTGGAAAGAAGGGGAAACTCAGTTCGAGGTATGTGGGACCTTATAGAATTTTGAGGCGTATCGGCAATGAGGCCTATGAGCTAGAGTTACCTTCAGAACTAGCAGTTGTACACCCATTTTTCCATGTGTCACTTAAGAAGAAGTGCATAGGAGATCTAACCTCAATTGTGTCATTGGACAGCGTGGGAATAAAGGATAGTCTCACATATGCGGAGGTACTAGTCCAGATCCTTGACCGTTAAGTTCGTAAGTTGAGGAATAAAGAAATACCTTCAGTCAAGGTCCTATGGAGAAATCAGCAGGATGAAGGAGATACGTGGGAGGCCGAAGTAGATATGATGGCCAAATACCCGCACTTGTTCTCTACCGACTCTGTTGTAGCTTGAAATGCTAGTTTTGCCTTAGGATCTGATCTAGTTGTTGAATTCAATACATGTGTATAAGTGTCTTTTACGACTTTGGATTTGTGTATCATAAGTAAATTCAGTTCAATTATGTATTTTGGAGGTAGTCATTCCGGCAGTTTTGGAATTAAATGAGCAGTATTTGGAAATTTCGATTGCTATTTTTCTGCTTCCTATGTGTTTTCTAACATTCGAGGATGAATGTTTACAAGGGGGACATATTTTAATGCCCTGGAAACTAAACATCTAATTCTGGGACTTAAAACTTGAAATCTGGAAAAGCGAAAGAAAAGCTACATCACGATCCACCTAACGACTCGATAAGTGACCCCACGACTCGTTAGATGAGCCGTGAGAAGGAGGTTTAAGATTTTGCAGAACGGAGGCACTGTACCCAACAAGGGACTTCACGAGTTGTGGTCACTCGTGCTCAGGCTTGAGTTAGGAATATATTTTGTTGACCAGTGTACTTGACGGGTGGGGGCAATGAGTCGTGGTCCCCAGTAATGACTCGTTAAGTCTCCCGTTACCAGCTTTATTGAGTTTTTAGCCAGTGTACCTGAGGGTAGTGACCAGGAGTCGTGGTAAGCCACCACGACCCGTTAGGTCACCCGTTAGGGGCACTTGGTAGTTTTTCCCAGTGAATTTCTAAGGGCTATTTTGTAATTTCCTACTCTCCCAAGCTTTAAACTACATCATTTTAGTAATAATATTAGACGTTTTAGTGGGGAAAAACAGTTCATTCCTTATTCCCCACTCTCAGTTCTCACAAACATCGAATGTTCTCCTCTCAAGAACCCTCCAAGCAAGACTAGTGCTTCTCATCTCTTGCAGCAGTTCAAACTTCTTCTCCAGAAGGATTTTAGTCAGGTATGTGGGAATTCAGTAAGGAAATTGTCCTTCCCTTGTGTCCCCCAATGTCTTCCCATAATTTTCCTATCAATTTAGCCTTGAGATTTTCAAATATGAAGGGATTTTCATGTTGGTTTTTTGTAAATTTCAATTGGGTTATTATCCATGTTTATTATTCATATGATCTTCATCAATTCATAAGAAAATTGTTGTTGTGCTTTCCAAGATGATTTACAGCCCTAAATTTCCGAGTAAAGATTATTGCATATTAAATTCCGTCTATTTTGCAAAGTATGTTTTGGGATGAATATTCTAGTAATTCTTATTATATATATATGTGAGCAATTATTTCATTGAGGAGAATGATTTTACCCTTGTTGGATGAGACCCCTTTAAATTCTTAAAATTTTGTCAAATTATGAAATTCTCCTGTTGTTGGAATGAGTTGTGTTCTCTATTAGCTGCTTAGTATTTTAGTTCAGTTAAAACATAGAACCACTTCAGCACTATTAAGAAAGTGTCAACTGATCAGTTTGACTTCAGTCTTTTCCCGAGGTGTCAGTGGTGCCTCCCAGTTATCAAAATCAGACTTAGAATCTAGTTTATTGGTCCATTAGGCGGTCATGACTTTTAGATAAACATATATATAGCTTTAACCAGACCCAGGACCCCAGTTCAGTTTACAGTTTGTTCTTAGACATTACGACGCTTCTAGATAAGCATCTCTTACCAGTCTAGAACCTAGTATCAGAATCTGTTCCGATAAGACTCTCAGGGTACTTTCAGTTATATGTCCCTAACTAGTCTTGGGCTCTAGTTTAGAGCTATCATCTTAGCATTTCAGTATAGGTTTCCAGTGGGAGTAAGATTTAGCACTGAGCGGGCTGGGGTTCCAGTGCACCCAGGTTTCGAGAACTACATTGCCAGCGTAGATTACACTATTACTTGGCCTGATTGGCCCCAGACTTTTGTGATCACCCAGTTCATGCCTTTATACCCTGGTAAGGTATATTGGGTCCTACCGGTGGGGTGTATACATCAGACTCCACATCTAGCTCACATGGTCATATGTCGGTTATAGACTCCCCCACTAGTCCGTCTAGTCAAATTTCAGAATAAGTATCCCAGTTCTGTACAATATCTCAAACTTAGTGTTTCAAACTTAGGGCATGTCCTTGACCATCATATAGGATCATCTTGACCATTTCAGATTACATCAGTAGTTCATTTCAGCTTACTTGTTGGTCATTGGGTGTAATTTCAGTTCAGACTTTATATTCGGTTATGTTTCTCCCACTAACTCAGTACATTCAAAGTACTGATGCATACTTTTATTCTGTATCATTTCATGATACAGCTTCAAGTTCCCAGACTCAACACCGTTAGCCGTTGCGATCCAGATCCTCCCCTACCGCAGTTAAAGTGTGAATCCTCATCATTCTAGGGCTTTATTCCATTTCCTGTCAGTTGATTTATTATTTTTAGTTAGATTTAGAGTTAGCTGGGGGCTTGTCCTAGCAACTCATCTGCTAGTTGGCTTTCAGACTTCAGATGATATAAATTTTATGTTTTCTTCTAGTTTTATTTTCTTAAATGCTCTTACGTTATGATTTCAAAGCTTCCGTTATGCATGTTTGCTTAGAATACCAATGTATGATAGATCAGGGATTGACTTGGGGTCACTTGTGACTTCTTGTATTGTGTTACACCTAGGGTATAGGCTCGGGGCATGACAACATCAATTCCCCTCAGCTCATATCTAGGCCTATAATCCGCCTCCTTCTCCTTAATGTGATACCCTCGCAAAAATCAGGTCAAGACACCCCAAACCTAATTCCTTCACCCTTTTTCACCCTTGCTCATCTCAGCGCATCCTTGATAATAGCCCCAACATTCATTGGCATCCCTATCATAAAAGCATAGACAAGACATACTCTTTCCCTAGTGACATGAGTTACATATTTTCGGGGCATCAAACAAGCACTAATAATTTTCAACCAAACCCGTGCCTTTCTACTCATATGGGCATCCGGGAATGACACATGATAACCATATTGTTGGTGGCGAGTTCATTGTGCAACTGAATTTGGGCCACAAATTGTATGTCTAATATCTCTATAAGGGGGTTTCAAAATCAAATTCTTGAAGAGCTATGGGTCAACACTAGGTGAACCAAGTATTTTGTTCAAAATACCAGGCGAATAATTAACAATTTTCCCTCTAATTTTTACTTGGTTTGACCTCTCTTTCAGTTCACAATTAGCAAGAATTCTGTCATCAAGTTTAAATTACAATCACTAAGAGCATTAAATACAAAATCAAGACAAAGAATATGTAATCTATCCACAATGTGAGGAAATACTAATGCCAAACTGTTTCTATAAACAAACATTTCATGTGATTACTTGATTCTTTATGCACTTTAAATCATTTTTTTACCTTCTTTCTCCATAACCCAGCCCAAAATGCCTCAATGCTTGTGGTGGTAGACTACATCATCATGCTCCTCCTCATTAGCTCTTCTTGATCTTTTTGACCCATGGCTTGAAGAATCCACTCCTTTTCCTTTGCTTGGTTTTGGTGCTATTTATGGAGATGTCATAAGAAAAATTGTCTTTTCTGATTTTGGTGAAAAAGTTTGGAAGAATTTTGAGAAAGATGAAGTAAGATGAAGTTTTTAGAGAGAAATCTTGAGATAAAAAGGATGTACGGTGCGCCTCTTATAAGAATTGGATGAAAAATATTAGGTTTAGGCTTTTAAAATACTCCCTTAGGTTAGATCGACCCTGTCACAACCCGAGTTTACACCCTAGTTGCGACACCGTACTTAAGATCACACGTGACCCAAGCAAACCCATGGCAAAGCACAATGCTGATAAAACTGATCTGCTGAAAGATAATATTTAGCGAAAGCTATTTAAAGCAATAACCAAAATACTGAATACATGAGAGCACCTAATAATTTCTAATATTCACTCAAAAACTTAAAACTCAAGTTGAACTAACATACTCTATGTGAATGACTTCTAAAGAACTGATGAGTTGCTAGGACAAACCCCCAACTAACTCTAATGTCTTAAGATAAAATTGAAAATAACAAAAAATGAAGAAGAAAACTCTGGTTCTCGAAAGATGAGGACTCACAAATGGAATTCTGTTGTATTAAGTTTGGATGAGATGATAACCCCACTGTTGAACATGAGAGTCTGAGCCTATATTATAAAATGATATAACTCATAGAAATATGTGATCAGTACTTCGAATGTACCGAGTATGTGAGATACAAATAAACATAAGAATATTGATAATACATAAACTGTACTAAATAACATGCTATGAACATATCTGAAAACGTAAATACTAAATAGAAATCTGAAAATATGACAATATGCAAAGAACCAATAGCTGACTGAAGGTCATAAACAAATCCTGAAAATATGGAAAGCTGAACTGCATTGGGGACTATGACTGTACTGGACTAAACTGTACTGTGGGAGAGCCTATAACTGACATATAACCACATGAGCTAGACATGGAGTTTGATGTATACACCCCATCAAAGAGAGCCCACTGTACCTTACTAGGGTATATTGGTTGAGCTGTGTGATCACTTTCTGGGGCCTATCGAGATAATAACCTATGGTAGTATGTCGTTCTGGGAACTTGGGTGCGCTAAACCCCAGCCTGGTTGGTGCTAAGTACTACTCCCACTAAAATTCTAGTTATATCTAATTGGACTGATTATATCTAACTGGATGATAGCTCAAAACTGATGTTCTAGGACTAAGTCAGAACTACTTATGTGAAGTGTTGTGAAATTCTAAGGACCTGAAAGAAACTGTGTTCTAAGACTTGTCAAAGCTACTTTATCTAAAAGCGTCGTGACAGTCTAAAGAATGACAATTATGTTGATAAACTGATACTACTAAATATACTGAGTACTTGAAAATATTACTAAGACTAAACATACCAAAAGCATTGAATTTCCATTCATGCATCTATGTTAGCATTCATAATTCATGTTAAAATATCATGCTAATACAACATTCATATATGAGTTCTAAACAATGCAGGTTTCATTCAAAAGCTAAAAATTAGGGCTAGGAAAGCATATTGTACAACTAAAGCTAAGACATGAATTTCAACTAGGAATAATCATGTAAATTTAGAGAATTAACAAGATTTAAGAATTTCTTAAGCTGACTGAAAACCCTAGCTTTTAATCTTCTATAGAGCTAAAAATTTCAAAGTTCTCTAAAAGTAATTTGGGACACAAGGGGGTAAGGGAAGCCTTGTTGAAGTCCCACATATCTAAAGAAGAAATTCTAGAGAAGAAGCTTAAAATTTCTAAGAAAATTGGAAGCCCTCGCTCTTAGCTTCAAGGAGAAACTCTAAGTTCTACAATTGAAATTCTATAAGTCTAAGTGAAGAATGATTGAGGAGGATTGATTACCCCTCTAAATCCCTTGAAAATATTCCAAAAATGATGTAGTTTAGGGACTAAAAGAGTGGAAATATACGAAACTACCCTTGGGAAAATATTTAAAAATCTAAAATTTTTGGGTCGATGTGCATCTTATAGGACAGGTGACATGCAGTCGCAATCCCGAAGGTCCGTCGTCTCCACTTTGGGCTTAAGCAGAATTGCCCAAAAATTTTCCCCATGTGACAGTCAATATGATAGGCCATTACACACCTGACAGATTGTCGGCCCTCCGTCCTTCCTTAACCAGAACGACTTGAACTTCTGGCGTAAGTGATGGTTTCCTTGATAGGCTGTCACTCACTTGATGGTCCGTCGAGACCTCCGTCGCCCATAAGTTTAAAGGACTAGACCTTAACGGTACAAGTGATGGCGCATCGCCTGGATGAGTACCATCAGATCTACCATCAGAGGTGTGACGGGACGTCACTTCCTCAATCACCCAGGTACCAGGTCTGCAACTTATTCCTTTGCTATAATATTTCACTCCAGGGGTCTGAGGTGTTACAAACCCACTGACCCACAAAAGGTTTTTCCTGGAGACTTTCTGTCGCAACGTAGCACTGCCTGTACCAGAAGTGTTGCACGACCCAGCGCTTTGTGCGGTGCTAAGGAATGCGCGATGTGCTAGCCTATGCACTACCAAGGCCTGCACAGCGCGGTGCCTTGTGCGCTAGCCTGGCCAATTATTCTTGCATGTAGTTTTCAACTTTTAGACTCGAAACTCCTTCTTTTCATATTATAACTTATCCCCTGCACAATTGAAAAAAAACATTAACTCAAAATTATCTTGGGTTGCCTCCCAAGTAGCGCCTGATTTAACGTCGCAACATGATGCAAGTATCTTGATTAATAAAAGTTCATCAAGATACCTAATGGGCTCATGGTTACATTTAGTTACCATCATTTTGAGGTTTGGAACGGTATCAGTAGGCGAAGTTCCCTTTTGCCTTTAATTTAATGTGGTCGAGATTTTCCCCACCTTCTACTCCAATTACCTAATGGAGGTCGAATGAGAGTCAATGAATTGACTCGAGCTTGAAAGTTCACCTCTCATCTCTTTATCTCCTATCTCAGTGGAGTCAACTTTCTTCATCATTCAACTCATCATATATTCTAACCTTGTGATCTTAGAGTCATTTACAACAGTTTCTCTTGCTAGTGGAGGGACATATACTTTACCTCTATAATTATTTGGGGCCTCTCAATTCCTCCACTGACCTTGGTCCCTATCTATAGCCCCAGATCTATTATAGACATTGTTCCTATAGTAGTTCCAACCTTGATTTTTTTGACCTTGATGCCAAGAGTCTTGGTTAGACCCTTGGGTCCTGGCCTGAAAATCCCCCTGATTGTTCACAATATGTACTTATTATTTAGCCTCGGGGTAGTGATCATCATCCCTGGGTCCTCTATCTTGCACATTCATAGCATGCATCTTTTGTGTATTCAACATGGTAAGGTGCTTGGTGATCAACTCCAACTGGGTTTTGAGATGGTCCATGTCTTGGTCCCATTCCTCTTCCTTCTTTCGATGATTTACTGTCATCCCTCTTAACTAGCTTTCTGCAGCAGCCTCAAATTCTCTGGTATGCCATGCCCTATTGGTTTTAGTCATCTTATGCAGTATTTCACTGGCCTCTACAAAAGTGTGGGCCATCATAGACCCCTCAACAATCATGTTTGCTACGACCTTGTTTGTTGCACTTAGTGACGTATAAAGTACATCCAAAAGGACTTCTTCAGGAAGTTTATGATTAGAATACTATTTCAATTTCTATTTGAGCTTTGTGTAGAGCTTCCCCACAAAATTGTCTAAAGTTTTTAATTTTATCCCTTGATTAAATCATCAGTGAGAGTGGAAAGAATCTCTCCAAGAAAGAAGCAATTAGATTTGCCAACATGGTGATAGACTGATCTGGAAGCTCAATCAGCCACAAAGTAGCTTCCCCAGCTAATGAGAATAGAAATAACCGGAGTCTAATAGCCTCTTGATAAACTCTGGGTAGCCTATAAGCATTGCAGATATCGGTGAAATTTATTAGATGTTACTGTAGATCCTCGTTGGGTAGACCATTGAACAACCCCTTCATGCTCAACAACTTCATCATAGTACTAGTGATATCGAATTTGGCGTTTGCTGACAATGGGGGTGGAATTATGTCTACCGTGTAACCAACCTCTTCTTACTCATACTCCCCCTTCAAGAGCACATTACTTATAGCATTTCGTCCATTATTGCAAGGGGGTTTTGTCGATTCTTGTCTTCCAAAGCGGCAATTAAACTTATCGCATCAGATCTCCTAGCTTCTTCTGCTAGTTGAGCTTCCTCCGTCAAGCGCACAACTTTAGCTCTCTGCGCTTCGGTCATCTCCTCAAGTGAGAGATTTATTGGTACCACATGGTTTTCCATGCTAACTTGTGATAAATAGAAAATAAAAGAAAAAAAAAGTAAATTTCAAAATAAGATTGCAAGTGAAGCTTATACACTAATTAACTTATTTCAAAATCGTATTCCCCAGCACTAGCGCCAAAATTTCGTCATGCCCAAGTTACACCTTGCAACTGAAGTATAAAGCAATTGTTGTCAAATATAGTAACCCAACAAAAGTTGGGATCGATCCACAGGGAATAGGCAGAAATAATATGTTTAGGCAGAAATAATATGTTAATGACAAAAATAAGCTAACTTGTAATCAATATTTTGGAAGGGGGGTTTGCAAATAAAGAAAGAAAATAATTCTAAGAAATAATTGTTTGTATAAAATTGATGAAGCTAAGCTAGGATTGTGTTCCCCATGTTTTCATAACGTAGTAGGCTTTTACAAGTGACCTATACTAGTGAATTTTGTGTAAGACATACACTTAGTACATCTAACTATTTCTCGACTTAGAATTTAAATTTATCTCCTCTCCGTCACAATGTGTATGTGTTACATGCCCCAATAGAAAACAAATGCTTTCCACTCATCTCCTCTCGATCTCAAAAATGTGTATATTCTAGCTTTGTAGTAAGTCTTGGCTTTAGCTATCCTCGGTTAGAGCTCAAGTTAATTAGATGAGAGTTATTAACCTCAAATTGCCATTGTTATTCTCTTTTCCTAACCTAAACCTCCTTGATTGGGAAAGTTGAAGATATGGGCACGTTCAATGTTTTGCAACCGCTAAAACTTTAATTTAAATGAAGATAATAACAATCCACTCGATTCACCATTAAAGAATCACTATTTTACTATGCGTACATTCATTAATCCATCATGGTTCCCACAATCCTAGTCTAAGAGATTTAGTCAGTCATGTTTATGTTAAAACAAATAAAAGATGTAGAGGAAGTCTTAATGAAATACTTACTTAAATATGTAATTGAGTAGCAAATCTCCAAGACTATATTGAATCATAAGAACTTGATGAAAGTGCAACAATTGTCAACAAAACTATTACACAAATTCTCAAAGTATGAATTGTGCAACAATACTACAAAACTACAATATTCAAATTCACTTGATACGCTAGACTTAGATGCCTAAAACATATTATGAGAGGATATTTATAATAGTAGATTTAGCCTTCGTTGTTCCTTCTTGGATTAGAATTGGGTTTTGCAGCTCCAGTTCCTAGTAGAATTAGGATTTTACTTTTATGGACGTTTGGACTAAGCAATGCATCGCGCCCCTCCATGCGCTGGAAGCTTGGCACGTCGCGCCTCTGGTAGCAATGAAGTGGCCTTTGTAGTGCACAGGCCATAGACCAGCTATGCCTATGCGGTGCGCAAGCCATAGCATAGCTATGCCTATGCGCTGCCACTTCTATATATTCATCCCGTCAACCCCATTTTCTATTCTTTCTCTCTTAAGCCACATTTAAGCCCACATTCATCACTTTAAGCCCTAAAAGCATATAATCATGTGTGTTAGCTCTTTTTCACAAATATATCATAAAACAGATGGAAACAAACACAATGTTTTCTCAAAACATAGTAAAGTATAGGCAAAATATAAGTAAGAAACGCGTAAATTCACCATTCATCAACAAGTCAAACTGCTTAATATCTATACATCATAGTCTGAAAAGCCTCTAATATAAGATGAGCTTAAGGGACAAACCCCCAACAAGCTCTACTATGTCTGTAAACGAAATAACATAAAAGGGACATAAACCAAACTAACGTCCTCGAATGATGAGGACTCACTAAAACATCATTGAGTCTGGAGTAAGAGTGAATATAATGGAAGAGATGAGATTGATCACCTGAACCTATATCATGAGATGATATAGAACAAAAAGTATGCAATCAGTATTTTGAATATACTGAGTATGGAGGATAAGTAAAACATAAGAGTAGGGAAAACATGCTAAAAGTCATAATCGTGGGATAGTCATAAGACATGTGCGTTTCATCATAATCTAAAGTTCAATGATCAAAGGTTTTGGAAACAATATCATAAATCTTATCATGTTTGAAATCATAAGTAAAACTCATAAGCTAATTAATGGGTCAGAACTTCTATAAAACATGGTATCATTAAACATGATCATGAATAAACATGAAACATGAGGAACAATGCGAGATTCTCATAACCAACATACTCCATGTGAGCTTCATGGAGCCCAACCTGTACCATTGGTTGGGAGGGTGTCCATACCTTGTGAAGGGTAAGAATCATGAAGGTGTAATATCACTCATGAGCACAGTAGCGTAAAGAGACACTCTCCACTGGTGAGGGCCCCTTAGTAAGGGGCAGGGGAGATACCTTCTATTGGCGAGGACTCCTTACCATACAGTTGCGTGAAGTTCTAAGACCTACGTGCGTTGAACCTCAATCAACTTGGTGTTAAATACTACTCCAAATCCATACATAGTGCTCATAATCTTACTTGAAACATGTGGCTTTGCATGGTTTAGTTAAAAACATGATGAGTTCATAAATTTCCTGACATACGTGAACTAGCCATGACATCAATGCTAAAAATACAGTCATGATACATTAACTTGATATTCATGAGATTCATACATACTTGAGAAAATCATGCTAACTTGAAAATAGAGAATCACCGGAGTTTTCATAGAAATCATGAGATCAAAATCATAAAACATAAGTAGAATCATAAGAGAATTAATTCCATAAACGATCATAGAATTTTTGCATGATAAGGGTCTAAACCTAGAAATTCATGAAAATCATAATTGGAGACACGAAGGAATTGAATCCAAGAAATTAGATTTGAGATTGGGCATGAGGGTGGAAAAATATCCCCCATTCATGATCCCATATACCTAGGCTTGAAGAATTCTTGATCTGATTTGAGACCCAGGAGAGATTGAGAAGTGGAAACCTAGCTTCCTTGAGAATTCCATAAGAGATTAATTTCAATCTACAATGTTTGGAGAGAAGAATAGGGTTTTAGGCTAAGCTTAAACCTTAAATACCACCCTTAGAAAATCCAAAATGACCTGGTTTAGAAGTTAAAAGCATGAAAAGTTATGAAAATACCCCTGGAAACTCGCATTAAATATTTGGTTTGTCCAGTCATCACGAGTCACACCACGAGTTATTAGTTATCACCATGGCTCATGGTAACCATCCATCACATGTTGGACCATATTTGTAACACCCCAAAAGTTCCTAAGATTAGACCCGAGAATTGAAATAGTCATCAAGTGAACCATCAAGTCACTTGATGGGTCGTTATGTTACCTTTTAGTTATGAAAAGTTGATGAAAATTTGATGTTTTGAGAATCTGGACGACTGGTTAAGTGATTCGTAAGTGTCTTGACGAATCGTTAAGTGGAGGCGTCAAGAAATGATCAAAAAACTGAAAATGTATCTAGTGTTAATGGGTCATGGGTGACGACCCGTAAAGAGTCCTAATGGGTCATTAGGTTGCTCATTGGGTTTGGCAGAGGCAATTTGACAGCCGGGTCATTAAGGGCGTTTTCATAATTTTTATGTTTCAACTCAAAGACTAAGTCATTTTAAACTCCTTAAAGGGTGTTTTGAGGGGTTATATTCATTCTAAACCCTTATTATACTCCTAAAACATCTAAATGAAGATCAAACAACCTCAAGAGAAGCTAGGGTTCGTCATCATCTTCTCTTTAATTTTCCCTTGGGTCTCCAAATTAAGTTAAAAATTCTTCAAGCCCAGGTACGTAGGGTCATGAATGGGGTAAATCTTTCATCTCTATCTCATTATTTTAAGTCTCCAAGCATGATTATAGGGTTTTCTTATACACGCCTACAGTATGACTCTATATGGGTGATCATAGATGGGCTGACCAAATCAGCATATTTCTTATCAGTCAAAACAACAAATTCAGCAGATGATTATGCCAGACTTTACATTTGAGAGTTAGTTCAGTTGCATAGAGTTTCTTATGAATTCAAGTAACTTATGGTTTAATCTATGTATTATAATTATGATTACTTGTTTCCTACAAAAATCTATCATAAATCTATATTTTCAAGAATATGATGATTTTACTCACTTATGTATGATCTTATGAATTTCAATCTTAATATTGTCGCCCAAACACACGTAAGTGCAGGTGGTCGTACAAGTAATACAGTCACTCTTTCAAGTTGGATATCGAACCCACAGGGACTATGATGTAGTGATTTTTCAATTTTAATATTCACAATTATTCTACACAAGTATATAAGTAGCTCAATAAATTAAGAGTGTTATGAATATAAATCTAGAAGTAACAATCAATGAAGCAAAGAACATCGATTAAATCAATAAGAAAAAATATTCTAAGATTAAGTCATGGGACACACTAATGTACAACTTATATTTTTCTTAACTACGTTCTCTATCGGGTTGATGGTTATGAGGAATTAAGGTCTTACTGTGGTCTTTTGAACCTCTATCCAATTGCCTAATTATGACTTTGCAACTACACATATTAAATTGTGATGCAATAACTCATCTTAGGTCTAGAAGAATTCGTCCCCTTTGTTAACAGAATATGGCGTTGCAGGTATATTTCTATCCCACACGGAAATCCTACCTTTAATTTACAGCAAAGATAAGAACACATTCCCCTATTCCTCGTTCTACCCTGATAATTCTCATTTTAGAGTTGAACTAAGGTTATGAATTTATCTTAATGTTGGCCAAACACTAAAATACAAAGAGAGGGAATAGAAGAACAACCATTCATGATAGAAGAACATCAAGTTGAAAATAAAATAAAATCATACAATCATGCAAATAGCCTCAACCTCAGAATGAGATGAATTAGCCACTCATTATTTGATCAAACATCTCTAAACAAATATTTAGCATAAGAACAATTGAAATTTTGAAGAAAAGAGAAGAGAAAGAACCCTAGAGTTTTCTTCAGCTCAACTGCCGTTTCCCACGTTCTTGCTAATAATTTAGATAATGGAACATAAAATATCTAATTCTTCTATTTATACAAATGAAAAAATATGCAAGGAATAACTAGCTCTATGACACAAAGCTCATGAAGGAAGAATTGCTCCATGACATGGAGCTATCGCAGAGGCTCACTGGAATTTTGGGAATTCTGAAAATCCAAGCTCTGTGTCGCGGAGCTTAACACGCCATTTTCCTGCGTGACACAGACCAAACATGGACTTTCACTGGAAATTTAATTCCCATAAAAATAAATAAGGGCCTTGTCACGAAGGCCATTGCGCCATTTCTGCTCCGTGACACGAACTCATCTCAGTCCTTCACTATAAACTTGATGCCTTCAAAAGTTTATTTTTTCTACCAATGTGTTGTGGAACGTTTTTAAACGCGAACAACCTCCAACATGGCATGGGAACATTTCCAACACAATTTTTAAGCTCTCTGAATTTCCTGTACCTCGTCTCAGATTGTCCAACAGCAAATCCAAGCTGAAATTATTGTATTTTGCACCGGCAATTAGTTTAATCATATTTATTAATCCAAAAGCATAATTAATTCAATAAATACATGAATATATTGGTATTATCCTCAACTAGGCTCCAGTATGGTTGAAAATACAACGTTGGATCATATAAATACACCCAAGATCACCACCCAACACTTATATCCTTTTTCTTCCTCGGACAATAACATCCTTGGCATGATTTAAACATTACCATTATCAACCGAACTAGATAGCTCACACCTAGTTGTGCTAAACACTTTAATCATGGAATACAATTCATTCAATCAAGCATAGTCTTCACTCACCACGTTCGTAATAAGAATCACACAAGCCTTAATGAATAACTTTTCAATCGAAAATCCAGCCAACATGTTTACAACATAGTAGTGAGGTCATTAACTTCACCAAAGTTTTACCAGCATGTGCCCTCACTTGTATGCAATGTACCTACTTTTATGAGATCAATATGACCACAATTAAGAACATTCTATAACTGATTCACTCACTCTTCAAAGATTATTTCAAGCAAATTTAACACACCATGAGTTTTCTTGTAGTGTACTATTCAACCAAGCATAACATCTCTTGAAGGATCAAAAGGGATTTTTATGGTTGTAATGTCTGCTACGGGATGGGTAGGATTGTATGGGTCATAGTGACTCTTATCCCTATGCACTTTAAGACAATTACACATTTTACTTTTCAATGCCTTACTTCTTTAGCACTTCACTCCACCCCTTCACGCTTGTTTTTCCCCTCACTTACTTATTCTTATCCAACATGTAAGGGGTGTGTACCCATAGGTTAGACTAATCAATGTACTATGTATATATATATATATGTGTGTGTGTGTGTGTGTGTGTGTAAATTTCATGCAAATAGCTTTTTAACAACAAATGGACTACACACACCAATCTTTTTCCACCTTACAATTCGCCCTTTTCTTTGCTCATTTCCTTTGAAATAATGTCTCAATAAAGTGAAATAGGACCTATTTGGATCAAATTAACATTGAGGTCATTTGAACAAACAGTATAAGGCTAATTAGTGTTGCTGTTCTAACAAAAATAGGTTTGAGGCTCAATGGGGTTCACTAGGGATAACATCAAGGTAAGGTACAATGAGTGATACAGGTTATCTATTTATGTTCAAAAAGAAATTCCTTAATCCTATCTGATAAGTTTTAATTCCATTGACATCTTTTTGTACACACAAGGAAAATTCTAGATACGAGCTAGCAAGAAATATAACAAGTTCTCACCACACATGGCATAGAGGTTCAAACTTGGTTAGGCTTGACCTCTTTTACTATTTCATCCACATTGAGTGACATGCACAATTAAGCCTACAATTTTACAATTTAGAGTTAAACATCAAGGCCTTATGTGATCCTACCATTTTCTAATTAGTAATTGTTGTTTACGGATGTGTATCTCGTGAAGTCTAGAATCTGACCAAGTGGAGTACTCTAGCCTACTAGAGATGGCTTTTATTTCCTGTATATGAATAATTTCTCTTAAGACGATCATCATCCATCCATCATAGGAAACAGTCTCTACCTATGACTAAAAAAAATCTACTCGGTTCAAAGGGACTATTCTTACAAAAAGCACCGAAAATAAATGTCGAGAAACCCAAAAAAAAAGGAAAATGAAAAATAATTACAAGCAAAAACATAGGAACAAAAACAGTTAATCTTACTAGCTATTACAGACCCAGTACAAAGTCTTGTTCCTAGCTACAAATTACATGCCATAGCGTTGCTTTTTATTACTAGTTAATACATGCCACATTTTTCAGAAAATAACATAGATAGACAAACACAAAATGACCACCCCACACTTAAAATGAGCACTGTCCCTAGTGCTTGCAACATATCAATGTAAAAATAGAGTTAGGGTGGTGAAGACTCCCTGATCAAACAACTATTTCAATTTCCTCATCTAGTGCAAAGGCCTCCTCACAAGTCAGATTCATTCACCTCATCATCATATAATTCAATGTCTGAGTCTTCCTGGCATCTCTCCTCATTTGTCGGCACATCAGCATCCAACGGCTCTACAAATGCCAGTGTCACACCCCGAGCTTGAACCCTAAATGGAACATGGTACTTGAAGTCACAAGTGACCCCAAGTCAGCTCCTGGTCTATCATACACTGGCATTCTAAGTAACATAAAAATATCTACAGTGGAAGTTTAAAGCGAAAATATAAAAAGTTGAAAGAAATAAAATTGGTTCATAATATTTGAAAATATTAGAACCAAGCTACAAGTCTGAAAAACCAATCTGAGTATGAGAAACAAATCTGTGTCTGAAAGCTACGATGACTGATGAGCTGCTAGGACAAGCCCCCCAGCTAACTCCAAATCTAAATGGAAAGAAAGGAAAAATATAACAGAAGCAATAAATCTGCGTCCTCGAAGAATGAGGACTCACCAACTAAAATAGCTGAGGTCTTCGGTGAGCGATCGACTAACGAAGCTGAGACTGAGATCCTGGAGATGTATCATAAAATGATACAGCATAAAAGTATGCGTCAGTACTTTGAATGTATTGAGTAAATGAGTGAAACCTAACACAATGGGATAAATACAAGAAAATGCTAAATTGAAAAGACATGCCATGACTAACTAAAGCTACTAAACTGAATAACTGAAGTATTGAGGTGGTGTAAAAGACCCTGTCTGATGGTCAAAGAATGTTCTATATCTGGAATACTGATTTGAACTGAACCAACTAGTGGGAGAGTCTATAATCGACATATAACCACGTTAGCTAGAGGTGGAGTCCGATGTATACACCCCATCGGTAGGACCCAATATACCTTGCCAGGGTATAAAGTCATGATTTGGGTGATCACAAGATTCTGGGGCCAATCAGGACAATAAATAATGTAACCTACGGTGGCAACATAGTTTTAGGAACCTGGGTGCACTGGAACCCCTGTCCGCTCAGTGCTAAGGCCTACTCCCACTGGATAGTCCTAGACTGAATACTAAGCTGATAGCTAGAAACTGGGTCCCAAGACTAGTCAGGGATACATATTTGAAAGCACCCTGAGAGTCTTATCAGACCAGATTCTGAAACTGGGTTCTAGACTAGTCAGAGATGCTTATCTAGAAGCGTCGTAACCGTCCAAGAATGAACTGTAATCTAAAACTAGGGTCCTAAGGCTAGTCAGGGATATATATGTTAAGTGTCATGACCGCCTAGCTAACCAATAAAACTGAATTCTTAATCTGATTCTGATAACTGGGAGGTTCTACTAACACCTCGGGAAATTTTATAGTCAAACTGATAAGCTGACATTTTCTGACTGACACTGAGTATTCTAATATTCTTATTAAAATTGAATTAACAATATTCCGGTTGATATTCAATGCTACTAACAACATGGGAGTTTTCTGACACTAATAAAATCAAGCTAGAATTCGATATTCAAGCAATAATTCAAATTCCGAGATTTTCTAGTTAATAAATAGGGCTAAATTTCACTTCACAATATTTAGCATCATTTCAATCACAAACTTATGGAAAATATCGAATATTAACGTGGTATAATATTTCACATGATTTTGACACAGTATGACTAGCAATTTCTTAACATTCAGTAATTTTAGGGCTACCACTGATAGAGAGAGATAGGGAGGAATTTCGGGACACAATGGAAGAACTATTTCCTTGTTGAATTCCCACATACCTGATAAAGAAATCTGACAAAAATTTCCTTGAGAATCTGAGGAGAAGTAGACTTCCCTAGCTCTTGCTCTCAGAGTTCCTGAGGGAATTTACGATATGTTTTCTGAAGGTTTGAGTGGGGAATGAGGAAAGAAACCATTTAATCCCTCTAATAAGTCTTAAAATATTCTTAAAATTACATAGTTTAATGTTTGGAGGGTAGGAAATTACTGAAAGACCCTTGGAAACTCGCAGGGGAAAACTGATCGTTAGTCCTCACGAGTGACATAACGGGTCGTGGTCACACTCGTGAGGTTCACTGCCTGCGACACACTGTTGTTCACCACAAGGGACCTAAGGAGTCATGGTTCGTGACCATGACTCGTGGTCACCTCTCATGTACCACACTGCCTTAAAAACCATGGTGTCCCCATGGGTGACACCACGACTCGTGGTGTCCCAAATGAGTCATTGTGAGGACCCATTGGGTACACTTCCAACCTTCACTAACTCTTGACCAAGCCCTAACCATGGGTCACCTAACGGGTCGTGTCATGGACAATGACTCTTGGGACAAGTCATTAGGTGCACTGCCTAACCTTTCCCGATTTTAAATCATTCTTGACCATGGGTCATATCACGACTCGTGGTCACACCCGTAGACACCCTTATCCCCAAATTTCCATTTAAGCTTCCTGGAATCACCACGAGTCACTTAATGACTCGTGGTCCCTCCCCACGAGTCAAAGAATGATTTGTTCTGTGACCTGGTGTAGATTTTCCAAATTTCTCTGTTTTGAGTCCCGGGTCTAGTTCTTGAGTTTTTGGGGCATTAACTGGCCCTATCTGAAACATAGTCATACCGTGGGCATTGAGGGGATACTCAATGTCTACCTGATGCAATTATTCTTCAGTCACTGGCCTTCCCCTAATACGTAGCTGCAACATCTGCAACCTAAACATCCTGGCAGCATAAGAATCATCACGAGCATGTCGCTCGGCTAATGTTAGTACAGGCCCATATGTAGTATCCGACGCCATTGTTTTGGTCACATCTATTGCTCCTTAGTCAAATCATGGCCTATAATCCAATGCTTCTTCCTCAATGTCATGGCCCTTCGGGAATGTGGTAATTAACCTCCCAAAGCTATATATATGTCCCATATGTAATCTAGCCTTCTTCATGGCCGACTTGATCACAACACCAATATTGATCTCCATGTTAGTCATCAATGCGTAGACCAAGAAAACTCTGTCTCTAGTGAAATCTATCATATGTACCCATAGAATGAGGCGTTAGAATTTAGAGTTAGATGGGGGCTTGTCCTAGNATATTGATCTCCATGTTAGTCATCAATGCGTAGACCAAGAAAACTCTGTCTCTAGTGAAATCTATCATATGTACCCATAGAATGAGGCAGTTGCACACCATCTTGAGCCATACCTGTGCCTCTTTGTTCATCTGGGCATAGGGAAAGGTCTGGTGGTAGCCTCTGTCTTTGTGGCGGATCCATCTAGTATTAGAGTGCTGCCCATAAAGTACATGATGAATCTCAGCATATGGAGGAGTAATTTTGAGCAACCGGAGTAGATGTGGGTCTGTTTGGGGTATCTAAGATTGCATTTAGGTGATGTGCCTCAAATTGGACCACTTGACCCCGGATCTTCATGGTTTGGCTACAAAGAGTGGGATTGCAATTTGCATAAAATTCCCGCACTATGTGCAAATTACATTCTCTAGGCTCATTAAAGATGAATTCAAAACCTAGGGTATGCAATCTCTGCACTATGTGAGGAAATTCTTGCAGCAAACTCTCCCGGTCAATTCTCTCCTCCGGGAAGTATCTGGACTCCTTATGCTTGCCATACCACTTCTTTCCTTCTTCAACCACCCATCTAGTACCAAATCGCCTTTTCTAGCCCCGGGAATTAGTAGGGCTGCTGGCACAACTGCACCTAATCTGATCCTCTTTCGGCCCTCGCCGGAGGACAAAACACCTTTTCCTTTATTCTGCCTAGCCGACATTGTACCTGTTCATCCAAAAACAAAGAGACCTAATTAGTCGGCAGTTAACATGGCTAGCTAACACTAAGTCATGGCTTTTGTGATCACCCCACACTTATTTGCTAGCATGGGTTCACTAGTCATACTTATTCGGGTACTCAGGCTTCCCCTTCTCCACAATACAGTGAGTAGTTTTTCCCACATTGAAGCATAATCAGCAATTTGACAAGATTAAGCAAGCACAATGGTATACAACATTGTCACTTAAGGAACTATGCACTGAGAGATGAACTTGGCAATTATCTTGTACTACTTAGACTTCATACACTCAAATAACTCAGACCCCTGACACTAGCATTTACATGAAGTTTATATTTCTTTACTTAGACTTCAAGCAATTTGGAACTTGTAATTAGGAACATTTACAATTCATGCATGCCCACATTTACAAAGAACAAAATTTTTCACACTAGGCCACAGTCATAGTGTAGTATGTATTATCACCTAAGATGTCCTTACAAACTTCATGTAACAGTTAATGCAAAATTCTCATGTCCCATCCTAACATATGCTATCCTAATTCAAGATGCACAGCCAAACAAAGAGAAAGATCCACCGACCCTTCATGATTTCCTCATCCCTACACCATGTTTCCACCTTTATTCAAACCCCTATTTCAAGTATGCACATAATAAAACAGTGTATGTTGAGTAATTCCACAACACCATTTACTCACTAAGACATATGGTTCACCATATTTAAAAATTTGGAGAAGAACACAAAGAAAATATATTCACCACATCATGATCTTAGCACTTGAAATTCTATCCTCCATAATTTCTAGCCAAGTTACAAATTAGAACACCCACACTTTCACGATGTACATTTTGTCAAACAAATAACTATCCATCAAGGTTCTATCAAGTATAAGAAGAAAGGTTCAACTACATCTACCAAGATGTTATATCCCCGGCATGATTCTAGTCTCATCTTCTCAAACCCACATGTTCTTTCCCAAACTTTACATGAGAGAAGAGAGAGAAATCAAAAACATACCTATTAATCTTGTTCTTAAGAAGATAAGAGATGAAGTTTGTGCCCTAATGTCGTGGCATGTCATAATGGACTGAAGTTTG
>JACEIK010004750.1:76123-92254 GCA_018107945.1 Datura stramonium
GCTCTCAAGTTTGCATGCATGGAATGAACTAGCTTAGAATAGGTTTTCCCCTCTTAAAACCCTGTAAAACGAGCCTTAAACGACGTAGTATAGGTCTTAGAAACTTAGGAATTATGAAAAGACCCTTACTGAATTCGCAGGAAAACACTGTCAGGTGGTCCTAACGGACGACCTGACGAATCATCACTGGGGGGGGACGACTAGTCATGTTGCTCGTTGAGTCCACTACCTGCCTGGACTCCTGGGCTCATAACGACTGACCAAACGACTCATTACCAGACCCAACGAGTCGTGGTTAGCTTCCTTCAAGTACACTAGTGACCTCTTCAATTTATTATTCACCCTCACCCCATGGCTAACTTAACGACTCGTGGTTACTGACCACGAGTTTTTCCCACGCCCGTGGGGACCCCTGCACTTCTACTCCTCCAGGCCTCCCCAAGACTCACCTAAGGACTCGTGGGATCTTCTCACGAGTCGTCCAATGACTCGTCCTGCAACTGAAGTACAAATTTCCAATTTTTCCCCGTTTCAATTCCAAGGTCCGATCCTTGGGTTTTCGGGGTATAACAATATCTCCCCCTTGAGAACATTCATCCTCAAATGTTAGAAACACACAGAAACTCAGAAACATGCAATCATCATATGCACACACTGATCATTTAAACTAACAACTGGCAAAATGAAAACCTTCGAAAGGAACAACATAGTTGAACCGAATTCAGACATCACATGCATCTATCATAACGTAAATCAAACTTGCGCACATGAATTGAACATGGAAACTAATTAGATAATTAGGGAAAAAACTGATACCTGAAACTGAAACTGAACTGGTAGGGAACAGGTGGGGGTATCTAGCCATCATAGTTGTTTCGTCTTCCCACGTAGCTCCCTCAACATGCTAATTTATCCACAACACCTTCACCGAAGCTACTTCTTTGTTCCTCATCCTCCGAACCTGACAATCCAAGATTGCAACTGGAATTTCCTCATAACTGAGGCTATTTCCCACACCAACACTTTCCACTAGAACAACTAAAGATGTATCACCCAAGCACTTTTTCAAGAGCGATACATGAAAGATGGGATGAACTGAAGATAACTCTGATTGCAAGTCCAACTCATATGCTACCTTACCAACTCTTCTCATAACCCAATAGGGACCAATATAGCGGGGATTGAGTTTTCCTTTCCTTTCGAACCACATGACTCCCTTCATGGGGGACACCTTCAGAAACACCCAATCATCCACGTCGAACTCCAACTTTCTCCTTTTCACATCCGCATATGACTTTTGATGACTTTGAGCAATTTTCAGCCTGTCTTTTATCATCCTAACTTTCACCATGGCCTCATGAACCGATTCAGGCCCTATCATAGCTGCATCACCAAATTCAAACCATCCAATGGGTGATCTGCATCTCCGCCCGTAAAGAGCCTCAAACGGTGCCATCTGGATGCTGGAATGATAGCTGTTATTGTAAGCAAACTCGATCAAAGGCAAGTGATCATCCCAACTACCTTTAAAGTCCATCACACAATCTTTCAACATGTCCTCGAGAGTTTGAATTATCCGCTCCACTTGACCATCCATTTGCGGATGGAATGTTATGTTGAGCTTAACCTGAGTCCTAAGCCCTTTTTGGAAAGACCGCCAAAACTGAGAGGTAAACTAAGTACCTCGGTCTGAGATAATAGACAAGGGCACTCCATAAAGTCGAAACAACTCCCGAATATACATTTTGGCATAATCATCCGTTGAATCTGTGGTTTTGACCGGTAGGAAGTGTGCAGCCTTGGTCAACCTGTCTACTACCACCCAAATAGAATCGTAGTGTCGGCGAGTACGAGATAGGCCTGTAATGAAGTCCATATTAATCTCTTCCCACTTTTAAGTAGGAATGATAATATCCTACAATACACCTCTCATCCTTTGATGCTCGACCTTTACTTGCTGACAGTTTGGACACTTGGCTACGAATTTTGCAATATCCTTCTTCATGTCGTTCCACCAATATATCTCCCGCAAATCATGATACTTCTTGGTGGAACCCGGATGGATAGAATACCTAGATCCATATGCCTCATGCAATATTTGGTCCCTTAAATTATCAACATCTGGAACACATAGACAACCCTGGTACCGCAGTACACCATCTCCCCTTTAGGAGAAGACCTCCACCTTTTGACTTTGAATGGCTTCCTTTAGTTTTACTAAAATAGGATCCTCATCTTGTCTGACTTTCACATCCGTCGCCAAGGACAATTCTGATCCGTTTTGCACAATAACGCCGCCATCGGTAGAGTCCACCAATCTAACTCCCAACCTCACAAGTCGATGGACATCTTTCACCAACTCCTTCTTTCCCTCATCCACATGGGACACACTCTCCATAGAGAGCCTGCTAAGTGCATCCGCTACTACATTAGCCTTACCTGGATGGTAAAGGACACTTATATCATAGTCCTTTAGTAGCTCCAACCACCTCATTTGCCGAAGATTAAGATCTTTCTATGTGAACACATATTGCAAGCTCTTTTGATCCCTGAATACATCCACATGGATCCCATACAAGTAATGCCGCCATATCTTTAATGCGAACATCACCGCGGACAACTCAAGATCATGGGTCGGATAATTCTTCTCATGGATTTTCAACTGTCTCAAGGCATATGCTATCACTTTCCCATGCTGCATCAACACATACCCAAGTCTGATTCTCAAAGCATCACAATAAACAACAAAGCCATTTGTACCCTTGGTAGGGTCAACACTGGTGCTGAAGTGAGTCGAGTCTTCAATTCCTGGAAGCTTTTCTCACAAGCCTCCGACCATTGGAACTTTACCTTTTTTTGAGTCAACTTGGTCAATGGTGCTGCAATTGATGAAAATCCCTCAACAAACCTCTAATAGTAACCTGCTAAGCCCAAGAAGCTCCTGATATCTAATGGGTTCACCGGTCTGGGAAAGTTCTTCACTGCCTCGATTTTATGAGAATCCACCTTTATGCCCTCACTCGATACCACATGACCCGAAAATGCCACAGAGTCCAACCAAAACTCAAATTTGTTGAACTTTGCATACAACTGACAATCCTTGAGGGTTTGGAGCACTACTCTCAAGTGAGCGGCATGCTCCTCCTCGCTCCGAGAATATATAAGGATGTAATCAATGAATACAATCACGAACATGTCCAAATATGCCTTGAACACCTTGTTCATTAGATCCATAAAAGTTGTAGGGGCATTGGTTAGTCCAAAAGACATAACAATGAATTCGTAGTGACCACACCGAGTCCTGAAAGCAATTTTCGAAATATCGCTCTCCCCAACCCTAAGCTGGTGATACCCAGATCTGAGATCAATCTTGGAGAAACACTTGGCACCCTGAAGCTAGTAAAACAAATCATTGATCCTAGGTGAAGGATATTTGTTCTTAATGTTGACCTTGTTCAATTGCCTATAATCAATTCACATCCGAAGAGAACCATCCTTCTTCCGAACGAATAGGTTTGGTTCACCCCATGGGAACTTACTTGGCCTAATAAAGCCCTTATCTAATAGGTCCTTCAACTGATCTTTCAACTCTTTTAGCTCGGCTGGATCCATTCTGTAGGGTGGGAAAGATATAGGTTGCGTGTCGGGAAGAAGATCTATACCGAAATCAATCTCCCGCTCGGGAGGGACACTTGGAAAATCATCAGGAAAGACCTATGGATACTCACATACTATAGGTACGTACTAGATGGTCGGGGTCTCAGACTCCACATCCTTAACCCTAACTAGATGGTACATGCAACCCTTAGAAATCATCTTCCTGGCCTTAAGGTAGGAAATGAATCGACCTACAAGCATAGCTGAACTACCCTTCCATTCTAAGACTGGCTCACCCAGAAATTTGAACTCTATTGCCCGGGTTCTATAATTAACTGAAGCATAGCATGCAAATATCCAATCCATGCCGAGAATAACATTGAAATCGGTCATGGCTAACTCTATCAAGTCTACTGAGGTGATATTATGAAGAACTGAGACTAGGCAATCTCTATACACCCGTCTAGGTATAACTGAGTCACCTACTGGAGTAGAAACTGAGAAGGGCTCTGATAAAACATCAAGACTGACTCCAAAGCTACTGGCTACATGTGGTGTCACAAAATATAGGGTAGCCCCCGGATCTAGCAAAGCATACACCTCTACATGAAAAACTCTCAACATACCGGTGACCACATCTGGTGAGGCCTCCTACTCCTGATGAGTGGCTAAGACATAGAATCTATTCTGGTGCTGCCCACCAGCTGTGCTAGTAGGTGCCCCCTGATGTGTTGTGCGTGGGGAGGGGTTATTGAACTAGAAGTTGGGCCTCGGCCCCCAACCTGGTACTGTCTTGCGGATGGACAATCTTTAAGCATGTGTCCGGGCTTCCCAAAACCAAAACTAGCTCCTAAACCTTCCAAAAACTGGCCTGTGTGCCCCCGACCATATGTGCGACAAGCTAGGATGCTGGAATCTATGGGTCTGCTGCTCTGACCCCTCGAGCCTGGCGCTAGCCCTCTCTGATCATGTCTTGTTCTGGATGGCACACTCAATGTCAAAGATGATGGGGCTAATGACCTATGGTGAGTCTGTTGTCGGTGCCCATCACCAGACCTCTACTAAGAGAATATATGACCCTCGGTCCTGGCCTTCTTGGCCTCCCTCTCCCTCGAATGTGCCGCCTCCATCTTATGGGTGTACAACACCATGTGAGGAAAATCCATATCCTAGTGAAGCATCGCAATTCGTACTCCCTGTCAAAATACCCTGCTATACCATGCACAAATCTGCTTACCCGCGCCCTCTAGTAAGTCACTAACTGCGGGGAATATTTCGATAGGCGAGTGAACTCAAGGGAATACTCCAACACTATCATCCTTCCTTGCTTCAAGTTTACAAACTCAGCTTCCTTGAGCTCCCTTATCTCCCGAGGGAAGAACCAATCTAGGAATGCAACCTGAAACTCCTCCCACGTGATCGGGCCTACTCCTGCGACCCTGTTGTCCTTCCATTGGCGGAACTAGATATGCACAACCCCCTTCAACTGATAGGAGGCCAACTCTGTGCACTCAACACTACTCACCCCCATGACTTGGGTGATCTTGACAATCTCATAAATGAAATCGTGCGGGTCCTCATCTACCTTGGACCCCAAGAACTCCGGAGGATTCATCCTCAAGAAGTCCCTAACTCGAGCCTTCGTTGCATTGCCATTTTGCAAAACATGTGCAATGGCCTGCTAATTGACCTGAGCAGTCAAGGCCTGCACAAGAATCTGAATAGCGGCCCGGAACTCAACATGAGCGGTTGGCGGCGATGCCTGAGGCTCCTGAATTGGTGGGGTTGGCTGATGCCCATAACCATTTCCATTCTCATGGCCTTCACCACCTCCATTCCTCCTTCCTGTCATCCTTCTAGGCGCCTTGATTCTACAATTGCGATTAGCACGAATTAGAAGAATAGAAAGACTTCTCATCGCACGACATAAATCATGAAAGAAGGGAACATTTTCTAAATGTCTCGTGGCCTCTTCATCATAAGTGTGGCGCACTTCACACCCATGAAAAAGACTCTACTTAACGCGGCTTTCAGACCGCCGAGGACACTGTAAAACCTATGGCTCTGATACCAAGTTTGTCACTACCCGAACAGAGGCTCAGATCGTAGACACGGGACAAGGGACCCGAGAGACTCCAAGTTGACCCATGGCATAAGCATACAAATAACTCACTCATTAAACTGAAGAAAACATGAATATAATCTCAGCGGAAGTCTAATTCAACATCACATCTAAATAACATCCGAAGCTGCACATACATAAGTCTGAAAGCCTATAATCTGGACGAGTTGATAGAATAAGACCCCAACTAACTCAACAATACTGAAACTGGAAATACATAAAAGAAATGATAGTATAGTCCTCGAAGGATTAGAACTCACCAACCGGAGCAGATACTAACTCTGAAAAGTTGTCTAAGAATGGGGCTAAAGCTGTGAGCCGGGTCCTGTATCATTAAATGATATAGCATAGAAAGTATGCGGTCAGTACCTGAAATGTACTGAGTATGAAAGGTAAGTAAAATATCTCAAGTAAAGTAATTCATTTAAAACATTTCATAACATCTCATAAGCTTTCAAGAATAAAAAAAACACTACATGCAATCCTTCTGAAATCGTAATCTTATCATACATAACCATGCATAGTTTTATGACATCATGACTGACTCGAATGAATCAAAGATAAAACATAACATTTATATTAAATCTAAACAATGAATCAAACCTTGCTTGTAGAACATTCATACGTAAGATAACTTCCATGAGTAACGAATATGCAAATCTGAATAGTATAGACAGTGGTAGACTAGTCAGTTAACCGACATACCACGATAGAGCTTACATGATCCCAGCTATCACACTCAAGTGGGTAGAGCCATCCATAACCTTGCCATGGCGATGGACGATACCATGATATTGATATCAAGATTAAGGGACAACCGGGCTGGGAATAGCTCACAAGGGAGGTCTCAATATTATAATAGTATCAACCTACGTTGGTGTGTAGTTTTGGGGCTTAGGGTGATCGACCTTAACCCAATCGGTGTTAGACTCTTCTCCCAAAAACAAGGAATGCTCTACATCATATATAATGAAGCTCAACATCGTCTGTTGACGAAGATCAAAATGAAATCATGCATAACTCAACATCATATAAGAATGAAGCTCAACATTGTCCTTTGACAAAGCTCAATAATGACATACATCTCAATTATGAATTTATGCATATGAGAAGCTTTACTTTGAAACATACCACAAGCTCAAGTATAAGTAGGAGCATCAACTCCAAATCATGTGGTAAGCTATATGTAGGAATATTTAACTCAACATACCACAAGCTAGAAATTATGAAATTTGGGATATTTCGCTCCAAACAATGTGGTAAGCTTATTTCGGGAGAATCATCTATTCCTCCAGGCCTCCCCACGAGTCACCTAACGACTCGTGGGATCTTCTCACGAGTCATCCAATGACTCATCCTACAACTGAAGCACAAATTTCCAGTTTTTCCTTGTTTCAATTCCCGGGTCCGATCCTTGGGTTACCAGGGTATAACATAATGATGCCTTCCCAGACGAACAGGTACTAGTTGCATCGCAGGATTTGATTCCCTAGTTTTTCGACTTTGAAAATTACTTGGTTGGCGATATGATACCGGCGGACCTAACTCCTTTAGAAAAGAAAAAGTTCTTATTCGATGCCCGAAGATATTACTGGGATGAGCCATATTTATTTCGCATTTGTGCAGATGGGATCATTCATAGGTGTGTGCCTGAAACAGAAATGCTTAGTATTTTGGAGGCCGGTCATTCATCTCCTATTGGGGGTCATCACAGTGGTATCAGGACTGCACATAAGATTTTACAATGCAGATATTATTTGCCCTCTATTCACCAAGATGCATATGACTTCTCCAAGTCTTGTGATCAATGCCAAAGGCAGGGCGGTATTACCCGTACACATGAGTTTCCACTAACCCCCATCTTGGAAGTTGAGTTGTTTGTTGTGTGGGGCATCGATTTCATGGGCCCATTTGTTAGCTCATATGGAATGAAATACATCTTGGTGGCAGTGGATTATGTCTACAAATGGATGGAGGCAATTGCACTACCAAAGAATGAAGGCAAGAGTGTTACAGCATTCCTTCGGAAGAACATTTTCGCTAGGTTTGGCACTCCCAGAGCTATTATCAGTGATTGTGGATCTCACTTCTGTAACCGCCTCTTCAGGACCATGTTCGGAAAATATGGTGTCAAGCATAAGGTGGACACACCTTACCACCCTCAGTCAAGTGGAAAAGTGGAAGTTTTGAACAGGGAAATCAAGACCATCCTGGACAAAACAGTGAATACTAGCCGGACAGATTGGTCTAGGAAGCTCGATGATGCATTGTGGGCTTACCAAAAAACATATAAGACCCCCATTGGTTCATCTCCATACCAACTGGTTTATGAAAAAGCATGTCATTTACCAGTTGAACTAGAGCATAAGGCATTATGGGCTCTGAAAAAGTTGAATATGAACTAGAATGAAGCAGCCAAGCTGAGGCTTAACCAGCTTAATAAGTTGGATGAATTCCAACTTAGAGCTTATTAGAGTGCGGCCATTTATAAAGAAAGGATGAAGATTTACCATGATAATAAGATTGCAAAAAGGGAGTTCAACCCAGGTGATTTGGTCCTACTTTTCAACTCAAGACTCCAGTTTCACCCTGGGAAGTTGAAATCTAGATGGATGGGACCCTACAAAGTAGTACATTTGTCCCCATACGGTGCAGTGGAACTTGAAAATAAAGAAGGAAAAAGGTTAAAAGTGAACGGGCAAAGAATAAATCTATATTTGGGAGATGTCGAGGAGTTAAGAGGAATAGAGGTAGTATACCTTGATGATGCTTGAAGAGTAACAAAATCCACGTCTTGCCACGATATTAAATTAGACGTTGTTTGGGAGGCAACCCATGAATGGGAAGTCTGAGTAGCCATAGGTATGTTCCCTCCCCTATGTTCTTGTAGTTCATGCTTTGGGGACAAAGCTCAATTTTCGAAAAGGGAGGGGGTGTACTTGTAATTTTGGGGATTTTTTTGATTCATTTGAGGGTTTTTATTGTTGTGTTTCTTTTTCCTCGGGCATGCTATCTAGTAGAACCGGCATGTTTAGGATTTTATTTCTGATTTTATAATTTTTGTTTAATTAGGAAATAACTTAGGAGTACTCAGCCAATGAAAATGCACTATTTTTAATTTTTTGAAAATAATTGACCCTGTTTAAAAATTTTTGATGCATTAGCTATGTATTTGTGACTGCATGCATAATTTCTGTGGATCTTTTGATGTCATTTAGTTTATTAGCATGAGGAGTCTTGTTAATCCATGTGTAAACCAGATAGGTAAGGTGAATATAAGTCATATGCCATGAGTGAGTGAGGTGTAATACTTAGCTAAGTATTGTATAGCGGTCAAGGCTTGTGCTAGCATCTGAATGGCTGCCCTGAATTCAACGTGGGAAACCAGATCCAGTGCGTGGTGCTCATGGGCTGGTGGGGCCTATTGGTGCCTGTCTCCATTTCCATCCTCGTGGCCATTTCCATTTCCATTTCCATTCCTTCTACTGTTAACTCTGGGGAGAGGCATGATTCTGAAATCGCGAATAGCACGAGTTAGAAAGATAGAGAGACATTTCACCGCACGACATAGATCATGAAAGAAGGGAACATTTCCTAAACGTCTCATAGCCTCTTCATCATAAGTATGGAGTGCTTCACACCCATGAAAAATACTCTACTTAACGTGGCTTACAGACACCCTAGGACACATCAAAACCTATTTCTCAGATATCAAGTTTGTCACGACCCGAACATAGGCCCGGATCGAGACACGGGACAAGGAGCCCCGAGAAACTCCAAGTCGACCCATGGCATGAACATACATCTAACTCAATCAATAAAAGCAGAAAACTTAAAATAATAAACATAATGGAAGTCTAAAAATAACATAGCATCAGAACTATAATTTACATCATACATGACAAGCTGATTACTATGCCAAGTCTGAAAGCCTCTAACATATCTGATGGGTTGATGGGAAAACACACCCAACTAACCAAACAAGTCAGAAAATTGAAAATACAAAGATAGCTGGTAAGAAATGGTCTTGGGGAGATGAGGACTCACCCACTTAGACTAGATGTTAACTCAAGAGAACTGGCTAGTGATGAGGCTGAGTCTGAAGATCAGAGCCTATATCATAAAATGATACAGCATAGAGTATGCGGTCAGTACATGGAATGTACCGAGTATGCAGGATAAGTAAAACCACTTAAGTAAATAAAATCATTAAAAAATGCATAATATAAAACATAATAAAGATAAGAATATGAAAGTAGGGCTTGCATGCTATTTTATGAAATCATAATCTAAACATAACTGAACATAATAACTAAATTGAATTACCCAAAGCTAAAATATGATAATCTTAAGTAAAATTGAACATTTGGGTCAAACCTTCTTTACAACATATAGATATATGTATATATCATGAATGATAAACGTGCATAACTGAAATCATGAGGAACAATGGGAGACTCTTCATATAACCGACATTACCATGATAGAGCTTACGTGGTCCCAACTATCACACTCAAGTGGGTAGAGCCGACCAAAGCCTTTAAGGACAATACCATGATATCGATATCAAGCTCACGGACCCTTGGGGAAGGGAAAAGCTCCAAGGTAGGTCCCAAAATATAAAAGGAAACCTACGTTGGCACGTAGTTTTGAGGCACAGGGTTGACTGACCCATAGCCTACTCGATGCTAGACACTCCTCCCAAAAACATGCATATGCTCTCCATCGATATTCAACGAAGCTGAATAATAATATACTTGCATAATCGAAAATCATAACATGAGGAGCCTTGGCTCAAATCATACCACAAGCTGAACAAAATTGGAAGTCTAGACTCCAAAACCATATGGTAAGCTAATTGACATGAATCATAAATCATACTTGAACATATGGGCTTGCCCAATACTTAAACATACTTGAAAATACTTGATTCACTTGTAAACATGATCATAGACATTGGTAACTTGAAAACATGTTTTTCTCATAAATATCTCAACATACTTGAACACACATCATAGGTCTCAACTTTCATGAACTTCTCATGGATGGGCATTATAATTTATAAAACTTGAAAACATGATTATAATTGAACACATTGTAAAAGTTTCCCATGAATCATAATTCAATAATAGAAACATTCTTAGATCATACCTATGGTGGAAACTTAGGAAATTCATGCATTGGGTTAAAACCCCATGGGATCAACATGTAGATTTTCATAAATTAGAGAGAGATTGGGCATGGGTGTGAACAAATTCACCCATTCATAACCCTACATACTTGAGAAGAACTGATCATACAACTCCCTTGATTGCCTAATGAAGAATTGAGCTTGATCACCTCTCTAGACTTCTATACTTGCATCCATGAATAGGAATAGCTTAGAATGAATTTACCCCTCTTAAAACTCACTATTCATAGCTTAAAACGACGTAGTTTAGGCCTTAGGATCATAGAAATTATGGAAAATCCCTTACTAAATTCGCAGAGAAAAACAGACTGCCAGTCCCAACGAGGGACTGGATGAGTCATTGCCATGGACTACGACTTGTGGTCAGAGTCGTTAAGTACACTGCCAGTTTTCTTCAAAAGGGTCTCCAAGAGGGAACTAACGATTCATCACTGTCGTGGTCACCTCTAGTGACTTTCACTACCCAAAAACATTTAATCCTTAACCCATTGTCGACTACAACTCACCTAACGAATCATGGTATTGACCACGACTCATGGTGTCCAGTCGTGGGGTACATTGTTGGCTCTTCCTTCATCCTTCAACTGCCCTTGACCACGGATGACCAAACGCTCGTGGGGCTGACCACGACTCATGGTCACACCCGTGGTCACCCAAACTTGAAATTTTCAACACTAGTCAAAGCTCCTCACCACGAGTCACTTAATGACTCGTGGTCATCCTGGCGGGTCATAGGACGATTTATTCTGTGACTTGGTGCAGAAAATCCTATTTTCTCCATTTCAACTCGCGGGTATGATCTTAGGACTTTTGGCGTATAACATAATAATGATCTTACAATCATGAGAGGCTAAAACCTCCACAACTAGGATTGTGGAAACCATGGTGAATTAACGAACTAAGGTTACACAAAGTGATTCTAAACCAATGATAAACACTTGTATTGTATTCTCTCCATCTTTAATGCTTCTTAACAAAGTGAAATAGTAAGACTTGCCCAAATTCTTTACTTTCTTGAACCTAGAGAAATAGAGATTAGGAAAAGAGAATCACAACAAAGCCTTGATCTTTACGGGTCATTGTATGACTTGAGCTGCAGTCGCAGGATAGTTAATGTTACACCCCGTAAAAGACAATGATTAGTAAGCGTACGCGGGAATTTGTGATGAATAAAGAAATTATGATGCATGTAGAGAAGCCTCCGAAGTAGGGTCGGCCGAGGCGAGGCCGTGAAGGGCCAGCGCGACGCTCCAGCCGACCAGGCACCGGCCAGCGCGGTGCACCGGCAGCATTGGCGCCTTGAGAGGCGCAGCGTGCCAGGGTGACTGGCGTTATGGGCAGCGCAGGGTTCCCCCTTCCACCACCCTAATGTATATATATAGTCCTTAAGTTCAAGTTTAAACCATTTCCTTCAAATAGTTTCGGACAGAGAGGGAGAGGTATGAAGAATTCAAATTAATTTTCACCCGATTACGCTATCAAACGCCGTCCAAATTTAAATTAACTTCGGGTATGGAGTTCTAAGCCTACAGGAAGCATTACTATGGAGTTACTTTCTCGAAATTCGCCCGGAAAATCATAACCTCACCGAGAAAAAGTTGTTAGAATTGCTCCAAACTGATTTCTATACGATCACAAGCATCAAGTAAGCATTTTTCCCTTTTGAACCCTCGGGAAATTATAGGTTTTCGATCGTATTTTATTTAGTTGAATTATAGTTTCTATTAATATCAAAAGTTATCATTTTAAGCCGTATTTCATATTGAAATTAGTCTCTTTCTCCCAGTATTACGATTATATTTGGAAAGAGTTGTTCAATATAAGTTGAAACTCATCAGTGGTTTAGAAAACAGCAATTGAGGTATGTTAAGGCGAATTCCTTCGACAAGTTAGTTTCCATAGTATTGTAATATAGATTGAATCCCAGTAAGAGAGCCAGAAGTATGTCTATTGTGATTAGCTGTTGCTATTAGCTGAGACCAGTACTCGATGTTTAGTTTGGAGTTGACTTTGCCCTGTAGAGCCTTCCAAAACCAACCCCAGGGTTACTAGCTATGTAGATTCCTTCCAGGGGCTAGATGAC
Organism: Datura stramonium; assembly: GCA_018107945.1. Lineage (NCBI taxonomy): Eukaryota > Viridiplantae > Streptophyta > Magnoliopsida > Solanales > Solanaceae > Datura > Datura stramonium. The sequence continues at coordinate 89,117 of JACEIK010004750.1, forward strand.
GTCACTCCAAGGAGCAGTATGCTATCTCCGAGGGACGAAGATGAGGTTTGAGGGCCCATACAGTCCATTCCATGGCTTGACTATTTTATGTCGTATAGGCACCACACCCCCGTCGAGCCTGGTGCCGGGCTGCAGATATCAGGAGTCCACTGGACTCAAACACAACTACATTTCAGGGTTCGAGCGGGCTCAGTTGCAGACCCAGGGGACTGGTAGGATGACTATAGTTATTAGTTGACTCAAGTGGCCTTTTTAAGGGTATATAGATTGAAGTGTACTCGCCAGGCTTATGGGGACCCTAGGTGGGTTATTCTGTGCTAGTTGTACCTTCCAGCTTATGGGACCAGGTAAGGTTCTTGTTTGCATTATTTATTAGTAGAATTGACAGCAGGAAGTTAAGTTAATCATGTTATGTCTCTATCCCCTTTCATTCAGTTACTTTCAGTTTTATTTTAAGTATATTCAATTATATCCAGTTACTGCCTTACATATTCGGTACATATTGTACTGGTGCCCATCTTGGGGCGCTGCATTACTTGCCTGCAGGTGCGTATAGACGCAGATCAGGACCTTCTTAGTTTTCAGCAAGAGTTAGCAGTGCAGTCGGCTCCTTTCCTCCAAAGCTAACAGTTAGAAGGTTTACTCTTTTGATTATACAGTATATGGTAGGTCGCGGCCCTATCTCGACCATTATTCCACTCCTAGAGGCTTGCAGATTTTGCAGTTCCCTGTGGTTAGTTTGTTGTTGGCTGTGTGGGGCCTATATATGCTTTATTTTATGTAATTGTCGTGTGGGGCCTTGTTTAGCTGTTAGACAGTGGACTTGTCGGCCTTAGCATAGATAAGTCCCTAATTTACATTTCAGCTATAACTAGACATCATGGTGGTATTATCGGCTCGCATAGGATTCCCTTTATTTTCCTCTCGTTGGTTAGCTATTTTCTTTACAGGTGGCTATAAGGCCTTGTCGGTTGGAGGTTGTGCTTACAGCTGAGATATAGCCTATTGTTTTCTTGAGATGAGCTACAGGCTCGCACCAGATGTGCATAAGCCTACCCAGGTCAGTTAGATTCCAGTATGGCACTATGTGCCAATCATGCCTCCCAAGGTGGGGCATGACAAACTTGGTATCAGAGCAGGTCATATCCCAGGGAGTCTGCAACCCGTGCTAAGTAGAGTCTTGCCTATGGATGTGTTGTGCACCACATTCTATAGATAGGAGGCTACGAGGCATGATAGGATGGTTACTCTTCTTTCTCTTCCAGTCGTGTTATAGAGTTGTACAGTATAGAATTAAGTCCCTAAGCTTACCATATTCTGCTTGTCTACAGAGAAATGTCAAACATGTGACAGACCATGACTGGCGGGAAGTTGGATGTCGCAGCATGAGAGGGAACTAGTTGGGTGATAGGGAGACTCCATCTCGGACTCCTCAGCAGTCTTCGCCCCTTCACGAGCCGTTCAGGGCGGCAAATGTGTCGGCACCACCTCTAGCAGTCCCTATGCCGATGCCATTAGATCAGGAGGTTAGGAGTGTTGTTTTTATGTTAGCTCAGATGATGGCTGCACAGAATCAACCACTGGCACCTGTGGTTGCAGAGTCTTTGGGAGGACCTAGTAGTTCGAGGGTCCGAGAGTTCCTCACTCTAAGTCCCTCGCATTTCACAGGGACAGATCGAGATGAGGACCCTCAGGACTTCCTGGACCAGTTGCAGAGTATCTTCAAGGTGATGCATGCCACACTTGCAGAATCAGTTGAGTTAGCGGTATTTCGGTTGTGGGACATAGCAGTGTTATGGTACGAGAGTTGAGAGAGGTCCCGAGGTAGAGATGTTCCCCCTCCAACTTGGTCCAGCTTTTCAAAGGCCTTCTTGGACCATTTACCGCGAGAAATTCGACAGTCCTGAGTAGATCAATTTTGGCATCTGGAGTAGGGTTCGATGAGTGTTTGGGGACTATGCTATGAGATTTGACTCCTTGGCCCAATATGCACCAGCTTTTGTAGATACCATGCCATCTAGAATGCACCGATTTATTATGGGGCTGCTTCCAGAGTACGTAGAAACTTGTATTATGGCTACTCTGCCAGAGGATATGGATATTGCCCGTGTTCAGGCATTTGCTCAAAATATCGAGGGGATCAGGCAGCGACAGCTAAAGATAGAGAGGGAAAATCAAGAGCAGCGCCACAAGGCTAGACCTAGTAACACTCAGGTAGAATTTCAGGGTGGACCCAAGCCATGACTATCAGGAAGGCCATCCAGACCCCCACCTCCACAGCAGCAGTAGGGTAGTAGACCAGGCTGTCGGGGGCAGTCAGGACCCGGCGATAGATCACGGCCATCGGGTTTGCAGCCACAAAGAGGGTTAGAGAAGAGTGGACTTACTATGACACCTTGTCGTATTTGCAGTTGTAGTCACCTTGGGGCATGCAAGTATGGTTCTACTACGTGTTACACCTATGGACAAGAGGGTCACTTGATGAGGGACTATCCAGCCAGGGGTCAGACTGATCGGGAACAACAAGACAAATCTTTAGTAGGGTCTCGTGCCCTAGCATATCCAGTAGGGTATAGGCCCTCAGCTCCATCCAGCAGAGGTCGAGGAAGGTCAGGGGCATCGAGTTCAGGTACCGATCCAGATTGCACCTATGCTTTACCAGGGTGACAAGAGTCAGAGTCGTTGCCAAATGTTGTGACAGGTATGCTGGACATTTGCTCTCATTCATTTTATGCTTTAATATACCTAGGCTCCACTTTGTCTTATGTGACGCCACAGTTGACCGAAAATTCGGCATCACGCCAAAATTGATTCAGCGACCTTTTTCAGTATCCACACCCGTTGGTGATTCTATTATAGCAAAAAGGATTTACCAAGGCTGCAAAGTAGAGGTTGTTGGTCGAAAAATTTTGGTAGATTTAGTGGAACTAGAAATGCTTGACTTTGACGCAATTATGGGCATAGATTGGCTAGCATGATGTTATGCCAATGTAGAATATTAGACCAAAACTGTCCGATTCCACTTTCCAGGGGGTAATACGAGAGTGGAAAGGCAATGCATCCACACCAAAAGGTAGGTGTTTATCCTATCTTCGGGCGAGAAATGTCACGCCCCGCCTTGGGGGGTATGACTGGCAC
>JACEIK010004750.1:102573-113000 GCA_018107945.1 Datura stramonium
CTAGTTAATTGCAAATATTGATAAACAACAACCAATTCTCAATCTTGTCTTATAATTTCTATTATAAACTTCTCTTTTGGAGATAACATACCTAAAAGCTTAAATACCTATGTTATTCTATATATTGACCATATTTCCTATGGGATCAACCCCAACTTTTGTTGGATTCTTTATTGACAACATCTACTTCATGCTTTACTAGGAGTATGAGTTGGAGCATTATCATTCTTACCCTAAGAGTTAAGAGAAAGCAAAGTCCATGGAGTTCGTAAATTTGAAACAGAGCAACATAACGGTACAGGAGTACGCCTTAAAGTTCACTCAAGTGTCAAAGTATGCTCCGAAGATGGCGGCAGAGCCAAGGGCTCGCATGCTCAAATTTGTGAGTCTCCGACTTGGTAGTTAAGGAGTGTCGGAATTCCATGCTCATTAGCGACATGGACATCTCCAGGCTTATAATCCATGCACAGCAGATAGAGGCGAAGAAATTGAAAGAGATAGAAAGGGAAAGTATGAGGGCGAGAACAGGTCAGTTTGAGTATTCCCAGTATAGGTCAGGCGGTGGTAATCGCCCCCAACAGCAGCAACAGAGACCTCCACCATCCTCTTCATCTAGTGCTCCTTCTTCCAAGCCCCATAATGATTTGTAGGGTGGAGCATCAGGATCCTAATCTCAAAGACATGTCTCTAGTAGCTGCACTTTCCTAGTATGTCCTAAGTATGGTAAGAACCATCCTGGTAAGTGTCGTCTAGGCAAGGAGCATTGTTTTAGTTGTGGCCAGCTAGCTCACAGATTGAGGGATTGCCTGTCACCAGGACAGGGGAAGGCCCAATCCACAACATCAGCAGCTCCAACAGGTCGCTCGACTTAGCAAGGCACTACCTCAGGCACTGGTGGAGGTGGTCAGCATCAAAATTGCTCCTACGCCCTATCCTCCCGCCAGGGCCAGGAGAACTCACCTGACGTATTCACTAGTATGTTATGTCTCTTTCAAATAGGTGTTTATGCTTTACTAGATCTAGGAGCCACACATTCCTTCGTGAATCTTTATGTTGCAGTCCAGTTTGATATTAGTTCAAAAATTCTCTCAGAGTTATTTCTAGTCTCTACTCCAAGTGGTAAGTCAATTACAGCCAATCGTATATATAGAAACTGCCTTGTCACGGTGCAATAGAAAGCTACCTCAGTTGATCTAGTAGAGTTAGATATGGTTGATTTTACCTCATTCTTGGCATGGCTAGTTACATTCTTGTTATGCCTCATTTCACTGTAGAACTTCAGTTCCTAAGAATCGGTTTATCTCTTACCTTAAGGCTATGAAAATAATTTCTAAGGGTTACATTTATCACTCAGTTAGGGTGAAGGATTCTAGTTCTGAAACCCCAACTCTTCAGTCAACTCCACTCATAAATGAGTTCTCAGACATATTTCCCAAAGATCTTCCCAAAATTCCTCTTGAACAGGAAGTAGACTTCGGTATAGACCTTCTCCCAGATACCCAGCCTATCTCAATTCCTCCTTATAGAATGGCTCCAGCTGAGCTTAAAAAGTTAAAATAATAGCTAAGGGACATTTTAGACAAAGGTTTCATCAGACCCAGCATCTCTCCATGAGGTTCCCCGGTTCTATTCATGCGAAAGAAAGACGGTTCACTCAGAATGTGCATTGACTATCATCAGTTGAATAAGGTCACAGTCAAGAACAGGTAACCCCTTCCCAATATTGATTAACTATTTGATTAGCTTCAGGGTGCTATCTGCTTTTCAAAGATAGACCTAAGATCAGGCTATCATCAGCTTAGATTCAGAGAATGTGACATTTTGAAGACAACCTTCAGAACTTGATATGATCACTACAAATTTGTAATTATGTATTTTGTAGTAATGAATGCTCGTGCAGCTTGTATGAACTTAATGAATAGGGTATTCAAGCAGTACCTGGACAAGTTCATTATTGTCTTCATAGAAGATATTTTGGTTTATTCCATAATAGAAGAGGAACATGCAGACCATTTAAGGATAGTTTTGCAGACTCTCAAGGACTACCAATTGTTCGCTAAATTCAGCAAATGTGAATTCTGGATAAACTCAGTGGCATTCCTCAATTATGTTGTCTCCAGTGAGGGTATTTAGGTAGATCCTTAAAAGATAGTGGTGGTCAAGGACTGCCCAAGACCCACTTCTCTATTAGACATCAGGAGTTTCATAGGCCTAGTCGGTTACTATAGATAGTTCATAGAGAGATTCTCCTCCACCATCTCTCCTTTGACCAGACTAACTCAAAAGATGGTGAAGTTTCAATGGTCTGATGCAGGTGAAAGGAGTTTTCAGTTGTTGAAGACTCGACTCACTACAACCGTAGTTTTGACTTTGGCAGAAGGTTCAGATGTATTCGTGATCTATTAAGATGCCTCCACAATTGGCCTTGGATGTGTTCGGATGAAATATGGAAAAGTGATAGCATATGCCTCCAGACAGCTCAAAATTCATGAGAAGAACTATCCGACTCACTATCTTGAACTGGCAACAATAGTATTTGCCTTGAAGATTTGGAGGCACTACCTTTATGGGTTTGTGTGGATGTTTTTAGTCATCACAAAAGCGTACAGTATGTGTTTATTCAAAAGGACCTAAATTTTCATCACAGAAGGTGGTTGGAGTTGTTGAAAGACTACGACATTAGCGTCTTATACCACCCGGGTAAAGCCAATACAGTGGTTGATGCCCTCAGCAGATTATCGATGAATAGTGTTGCTCATATTAAGGATGATAAGAAGGAACTAGTTAGGGAAGTCCACAGGCTGGCACGGTTAGGAGTTTATTTGGTTGACTCAGTAGAAGGTGGAGTTATAGTTCATAATGGGTCAAAATCCTCCCTTGTTGTGGAGGTTAAGTCAAAGCAAGATGAAGACCCAATCCTACTTATGTTAAAGGAAGCAGTCCTAAAGAAAGAGGTGGAAGCATTCTCCAAAGGGGACTATGGTATGCTCCAGTACCATGGCAGGTTGTGTGTTCCATATGTAGCTGATTTAAAGCAGCAGATACTAATGGAAACTCACACCTCCAGGTACTCTATCCACTCAGGTGTTACCAAGATGTATCTGACCTACAGAAAGTCTATTGGTGTAATGGCATGAAGAAGGATATTGCAGAATTTGTGACTAAGTGTCCAAACTTCTAATAGGTCAAGGTTGGACATCAGAGACTTGGAAGTATGACTCAAGATATCAGCATTCCTACTTGGAAGTGGAAAGAAGTAAACAAGGATTTTATTACAGGTCTATCTCGTACACGCCGGCAGCATAACTCGATTTGGATAGTTGTAGACCGGATGACTAAGTCAGAATATTTTCTACCAGTTAAGATAATAGATTCAATAGAGGATTAGGATAGACTATACATTTGAGAGTTAGTCAAGTTTCATGGAGTCCCCTTGTTCATCATTTCAGATAGGGGTACTAAGTTCACCTCACACTTTTGAAGTCATTTCAAAAGGGACTTGGGACTCAGGTTAAGCTCAGCACAGCTTTTTATCCCCAGACAGATGGCTAGGCTGAGCACATTATTCATACTCTATAGGATATGTTGAGTGCTTGCGTGATCGATTTCAAGGGCAATTAGGATGATCACCTATCTCTCATCAAGTTCGCATACAACAACAGCTACCACTCCTGTATTCATATGGCCCTATTCGATGCATTATATGGTAGGAGATGTAGGTCTCCTATAGGGTGGTTCAAGGTTGGTGAAGCTACCATAATAGCGCCTGATTCAATACATGAAGCCATGAAGAAGGTTCAGCTTATCAGAGAACGGCAGAAAACAGCTCAAAGTTGTCAAAAATCAGATGCAGATGTAAGGAGGAGAGAGCTAGCGTTTACTATGGATGATTGGGTATATCTGAAAATTTCACCTATGAAAGAGGTGATGAGGTTCAGGAAGAAAGGAAAACTCAGTCCCCGCTATATTATTCCTTACAGAATCCCAAGATGCATTAGCAACGTGGCCTATGAGTTGGATTTTCTTGTGGGTTATTAGCGGTGCATCTAGTTTTTCATGTGTCTCTGTTGAAGAATTGCATCGGTGATCCGACTTCAGTTGTGCCTTTAGAGAGTGTTGGTGTAAAAGATAGTCTCTCCGACGAAGAGGTCCTAGTGCATATTCTTGACCATCAGGTTCGTAAGTTGATAAATAAGGAGGTCACTTCAGTAAAATTGTTATGGAGGAATCAGCTAGTGGAGAGAGCTACATGGGAAGCCGAAGCAGATATGATGGATAGATACCCTCACCTTTTTCCTTCCAACTCAACTTCAGCATCATGTACTAAATTCCTCCTCAGTACTCTATTCAGTTTTAGGTTAGCATCATGCTTTACAATTATAATCATGTCTTAGAATGCATCCTTGGTGCCTGAGCTCAGTTCAGTAATGTATCTTAGTTCGGAGTCAGTCACTCCATCAGTATTCAGTATATAGTTTTCAATTTCGAAATTACAGTTCCTTCCCTATCTTTATAGCTTATTTAGTCTCCATTCGACAACAAATGTCCCCAAGGAAAAGATATTATAACACCCCAGAAGTCCCTAAGACCAAACCCCATACTTGAAATGAAAACAAGAAGGGAACCAAAAAATTGTACCTCAGAACAACTCGTCAAACGAGTTGTTGTCAAAACCAACGACCCATTCGAAGAGTCATTCTTAGCTTTTGTAAATATTTCCCTTAAGAATTAACAAGTGATAGAATGACTCATTAGTACTTGTAGCAAGTCGTCGTACTTAGTTGTTGGTTGAGGATCAAAAATTTGTCTAATTTTTCCCCGAACCAACGAGCCACTTAATGAGTCATTGGAGGAATTAATGACTCGTCTTATGAGTCGTTAGATGAAATTCTAAAAGTGTTCAAAATTCCTCCCGTCACCACGGGTGAAACAATGACCCGTTGTTTAATCTAACGGGTCGTTTTGTCTATCTGTTGGGAGAGGCTCAAAAATTATTCAGAATTATTACAGTGGAAATGATCGAAATTGATGACCAATCATGTCCTCTAATGAGTTGTCCCATCTGACTATTGGTGGAATTCTAGAAACTAGATTTTTAGACCGAGGACCAATGACTGGTCCTAAACGAGTCGTGGTCATAACCAATGACTCATTGTTTGACCAGTTCGATCCTAACGGCAGTTTTTCAAACATATTCTCCAATGGAATTTTTGTAACTTTTTCACTATTTTAATTCCTAAACTACGTCGTATCGTGATATTTTAAGGGGATTTTAGAGGGGTTAGTCAACCTTCTTCCCTCATTTTCTTCTCACTTTCTTAGAGTTTCAGCGTAAGATCTCAGACAGAATTCTCAAGCCAATAGCTAAGGCTCCTGCTTCTTCTCAGAATTTCGAGCTTCTTCTTCTTCAGAAATTTCTCCTACATGTATGTGGGACTTCAACAAGAGTCTCCTTCCATCCTTGTGTCCCAAGAATTTCAGAAACACTAGCAAGTTAAATTCCCTAGAAACCATTTCTTAGGGTTTTCATTCCATGTATGACTTCCCTTACTCTCCCCATGTTTTCAAGGCTCTTATAATGAATAGTATATTATGTTCATAATTTTACTTTAAAGTGCATAATGTATTTCCATGATATGATACTAGTATGATTTTCGAGGTGCAGCCACGATTTATCATTGTTTTATAGAAAATATGATTTGTTTTTAATATACTATTCTATCATGATTTCAGTATGCATGAATTTTAATATGTATTAAACATATGATTTTTCTCATGATTTCAGTGTGGTCAGCATGTTCAGTGTTCTTTAGACTTTCATGACACTTTCAGATAAAGAAGGTTTGACAAGTCTTAAGACACCAATATTTTCAGTTTTCAAGTCCTTTAGGCCCTTAGAACACTTCCAGATAAGTAGTTCTGACTTAGCCTTAGGACACCAGTTTCGTGCTACTCAGTTCAGTTAGATACAATTAGATTTTCAGTTGAGAGTAGTACTTAGCACCGAGTGGGCTGGGGTTCAATGTACCTAAATTCCAAGAGCTACGTACCACCATAGGTTATTAGTTTGAATGGGCCCCAGATAGTGATCACTCGGCTCAGCTATTATACCCTGGCAAGGTACAGTGGGCTTTCTATGGAGTGTATACATCGAATTCTACATTTATCTCACATGGTTATATATTGGTTAGCAAGCTCTCCCATAGTTCAGTATAGTAAAACCCTCAGTCCAGTTCAGTCTTTCAGATTTTAGAATATGCTTATTACCCTAATGCAGTTTATCAGTTCTTACAGTATTTTTAGATTTTCAGACTAAATTCAGTATTTATGACTTCAAATCGGGTCTTTGCATGGTATCTCAACATAGTTTATGATTTATCAGTATACTTTTATGTCTTATTTGACATCTCACATACTCAGTACATTTCAAGTACTGACGCATAATTTTTATGCTATATCATTATATGATTTAGGCTCAGGTACCCAGCCTCAGCATCGCAGTTAGCTTCATCGGCAATATTCGGTAGTGTTCTATTGGTGAGTTCTCATCTTTTGAGAACCGGAGCTGTCCTTTCTATTTTAGTAGTACTGGTTCAGTTTTTCAGACATAGAGTTAGCTGGGGGCTTGTCCCAGCAACTCATCTGTTAGTAGAGGCTTTTGAGACAGTGTAGTATTAGTTTCAACTTATATTTATCACTGTGGTTTAAAGTCTAGTATTTACCAGATTTTATCTTTCTCATAAAAGATTATTTTTACACTTCAGTAGCTTCCGCTCGGTTTTCTATTTAATTCTAGTATATCAATAATATGCTATGTCATGGGTTAGTTTGGGATCACAACTAAGTACCATGTCGCATCCGGGGTGTAGACTCGGTTCGTGATAAAATATTTCTGACTTTTCTTTCAAGAAATAAACCCAAGTCATTCTTGAAAAATTATCAATAAAAATTATAAATTACCTTTGGCTTCCCAGAGATGGAATCTTCATTGGTCCACAAATGTCTGTATGGATTAGTTTTGAAAATACACTTGCTCTCCAAGACTTCCCTTTTGAAAAAGACTTTCTATGTTGCTTTCCCATAATACAACTTTCACATGTATCCACCTCAGTATGCATCTCAATAAGTCCTTGCACCATGTATTTTTTCTTGAGAAGCTTCAAACCATGAAAATTCAAGTGACAAAACATTTTATTCCAAAATCATAAATCATCTACAACTTCATTTTTAATGCATTATAATGAAGTTGTAAAGGAAAGTTTCTTTTTATCATCTTTACTTCCACAAAGACTTGATTTGGCTCAATTTTATCATAAATTCTACAAAAATTATCTATAAACACAAGAGAATAATCATTTTCCATGAGCTGACCAACACTAAGAAAAGTTTCTTTCAAGTCGGGAAAATACAGAACATCATGAATTTGCTTTCAGGCCGGTTTTCTTCTCCACCAACAACCAAGATGCATGAAAGCGGTTTCCAGCGTTGCTGGGCAGAAAGACGTGATGGAATGAAACTCGATTACGTACGCTGATTGTTCATCCACTTCAAACGCTCAAAACAGACCTACTCCATTTTCTGTTGATCGAAATGGTACAATTACCTTTTGCATCAACTATGGCTCAATTCCTCATTCTCACTTTATAAGTGATATTGTGATTAATTGAGACGAAAGTCTTTTCATCTTCAGTCATATGATTGGTACAACAACTATCAATATACCATTCATTGCTTTTTTGTGCATTAGACTGAGAAATGAAGAAAAGGTTTTCTTTCTTTTCTTCCTCCTTTCCTTTACAGAAATTTGCTTGCTCGCTTTACTTGTGCCTGCAATCCTTCTCAATATAGACAAACTTTTTTATAAAAGTTACATTGGGGCTTGCCTTTCTACCAATATTTTTTTGTATTATGAATAGTCTTTTTGTAAATTTTACAACAAAGACTAGTACTTCTCTCACTTTTTTTTCAACCTTCTTAGTAGAGCAATCACAATCCTATTTCTTTTTTGGATGGTACTTCTTTTTTTGTTGATTTTTTGAGAAATTTTGAGAATTCTCGTTGATTCTGGACTAGAAAGTCATCTCTTTGGGTTGATCTTCATGAAAAAATATTTGCTTCTCGTGTGCACGAAATGATCCAACTAGCTCTTTGATGGATAACTTAGAATCTTTTCCACAACTTTTTGGTCAGAAATTTCATCACCATGATTTCTTATTTTATTAATAATATTCATGACTCTTATACAATATTCACTTATTTTTTCAGATTCTATCATCTTCAAAGCTTGAAACTCTCTTCTAAGAGTTTGAAGATTGATAGTTCGTATCTTTTCGTTACCATACACCTCATATTCCAGAGACTCCTAAGCTTGCTTTGCAGTCTCACAAGTAGAGATTTTTGCAAAAATGCTCTTGAGACTCCCATTTGAATTTTTCTCAAAGTTTTTGCATCTTGACGATGCTTATCCTCGAGATTTTTCTATCTTCGCTACTGAAAGATCACCATCGTCTTCTGGCTCTTCATAGACATTTACAATAATAGTCTACAAACCTTCAACTTCAAATAAGTTCTCATTCTTATCTTCCAGCATTCAAAGACATTTCCATCAAAAAATAGAGTAAGAACAACTGAAAAATTAGCACCTTCATTTGTTTTAGATGCCATAAATTTTTCCTTCACCTAACCCCAGATTAAGAACGAAAACTGCTCTGATACCAATTTGTAGAAAAGAAAGGAATATAATATTTTTCTTAGAGAATGCTCAAGTAGTATTATGCTACTCAAGGCCACTTGATATGATTACAATCATCAATTACATCTCTATTTGTACTACTCAAAAAATCAATTCAAAAGTCTTGCACATATAATTAGATACATGTATCACAATTCACTATATACATATATCAAAAACTCCTAAAAGATTTGTTTAAAAACCAAGAGAAAATATTGAAAGACTGAATGATATTCTTGAAATAATAAAGTAATCCTAGAAAATATAATAGTCAAGAATAATATTCTTGTGAATGCATTAATTCCAACAATATATGCCAATCTTACATTATGTCCTTTAAAGAAATAATTTTACTTTAGTACCAGCTATTTTCTAGAGGAGTTATGTGTGTTCAAATAATATCATGGTCAATTTTCAGATAAATAATGTCGCAATAGTTTGCCAACATAGGATATGTTTTAGTTTTTGTTGGAGTTTATGTGCATTTTAGTATTAAAATTAAAACATTAAAGTGCATTATATCTTGGCATATTAGTAGCCATAATATGGAGAAAATGGTCATTATTTTTTGTGTAATTTATGTAACCTCTAATGTCATAATCTGCAATTAATTACCCTAGTACAACTCAAATGACTATCCACATTCTTGATATTTACTTATGGAAGAAATCCTCCACCTATATAAAGGATGTCTTCTTTCTTGTGTTGTAGAATAAAAAATGTAGAGAAAGATGATAAGTGTGAAATATATTGTAGTATGTTTTGAAGTTAATATAGTGAAAGAGAGAATTGAGACAAAGAAAATATTTTAAGTCTTCAGCTAGTTCACTATACAAAAAGAGAGTAATTTTATGTTGAAGGAAGGAGTTCTTTTGGTGGAGCTTTGGACTCTCAACTAGTCCAGAGATGTTTGATTCACATGATGTTGTTGGGCTGTTATATCCTGGAGGGAACATGTCAAGGGTATTATTGCTGGATTAGTGAAGATTACACTCCATAGTGGGTCTGAATCTCCTTAAAGAGAGAGATATATACGCCTCAATCTTATTATTTATTTTTGTTCATTTTATTTTTAACTGTAATTTATGTTGTATTCACCAACACTTTTGACACCCATTGACATTAAGTTCTCCTTATTTCTTAGAAAAACAAACTATTTTCCAAGAGATTAGAGATACTTTCCTCTTCTTAGCTGAACTCTCCCACAAGTATTCTCTTTACTTTTTGTCTACCTCCTACACTATGCTTTCGGGAAATATGAAAACTTCCCCTAGAAACTGTGGATCAAAATTAATACAACAATGACCACCTGGAGTTTACCAGCATAAGAAAGTTTTCTGACATATGAGATTTTAATTATGTTAGTGATCTTATCGCTGAGTAGATGACATTTGAGTTTACTCCACTCTATAGAATAGAGGGACATCCCTGGATATATATCTTATAGAAAAGACATCCTGGGAGAAGTCTGTCAAGGTTAGTAGTTGTTCGTTAGCTTGACCATTCACACCTGCTAGAAGATACTCAATTTAATCAAATTAGTAACTAATTCAGTAGCAACACTTAAGTGAGTCAAGACTTCTTTATTTCTGGTAGTAGGTCCCATATCTCCTTTTTAAGATGATTAAGTGTGAGGGACTTTCACATTAGGTGAAATTTTTAAAATTAGGCAGTAAGCTCATGCATTTTGATACTC
>JACEIK010004751.1:0-28984 GCA_018107945.1 Datura stramonium
ACGAGATTCATACAGCCCACAAGATTCTGCTATGTGGGTATTATTGGGCAACCATTCACCATGATGCGCATGATCTTTCAAAGGCATGTGATGCATGCCAAAGGCAAGGAGGCATATCACGGAGGCATGAGCTTCCTCTTACTCCCATCCTGGTCATTGAGCTAAATGATGTGTGGGGCATTGATTTCATGGGCCCATTTGTGAGCTCAAACGGGATGAAATACATACTTGTTGTTGTTGACTATGTTTTGAAGTGGGTGGAAGCAGTTGCATTTCCAAATAATGAAGGGAAGAGTGTCACAACATTCTTGAAGTAGAATGTATTTGCTAGATTCGGGACTCCCATAGCCATCATTAGTGATGGGGGTTCACACTTCTGTAATCGATTGTTTTGTTCTTTATTGTAAAAATATGAGGTAAAACACGGGGTGGAAAAACCCTATCATCCACAGTCTAGTGGGCAGTTTGAAGTCACAAATCGGGAGATAAAGACCATCTTGGCGAAGACTATGAATGCTAACCGGACAGATTGGGCAAGCAAGCTAGATAATGCTTTATTGGCTTATCTAACCGCATTCAAGACTCTTATAGGTATGTCTCCGTATCAGCTTGTTTATGAAAAAACATGTCATCTTCTAGTGGAACTTGAGCACAAAGCTATGTGGGTGCTCAAGAAGCTGACTTTGGATTGGAGCAAAGCTGCAAACTTGAGGCTTGATCAGTTGAATGAGCTAGATGAATTTCATTTGAAAGCCTATGAGAGTTCTAAAATTTATAAATTGAGAATGAAGATTCAACATGACCGGAAGATTGAGAAGAGAGAGATCAGCCCTGGTGATATGGTGTTACTATTCAATTCTAGGCTTCGCTTGTTTCCCGGCTAATTGAAGTCCAAATGGTTGGGGCGTTTTCGAGTGGTTCAAGTATTCTCCCATGGGGAAATTGAACTGGAAAATCATGAAGGAAAGCGCTTTAAAGTTAACGGTCAATGGGTGAAAGCATATATGGGGAGAAGCGAAGAAATAAAGTTGATGGATCTTTGGGCTCTGGGTGAAATTTGAGTAACCGGGGGACTTACGTCATGTCGTGACGTTAAATCAGGCTCTGCATGGGAGGCAACCCATGGATGTGTTTTGGTGAAGTTTGAGTAGTCAAAATATGTGCGTCGTGCCGCGACGTTAAATCAGGCGCTTCTTGCGAGGCAACCCAAGTTGTAATTGTAAGAAAAATATAGTGTTTACGTGTGTTGATGTGTGCAGGTGATTAAGATGGAAAATTTGAAGTTAAAATGGAAAATCTAAACTTGAGTTGCTGGTGCCAAAAAGCATAGAACGAGTCATCATCAGACCAACGACTTGTTAAATGGATCTTCGTCACTATTGCATAAAACAGTGTAGACAACGGTTGACCAAACGAGTCGTTGCTAGTGACAACGAATCATGGGGTCTTCCATCAAGTCTACTGGATCAAATATGGAATTAAACTAAAAAATGTGACAACGACTGACTCAATGAATCGTTGGGAGATCAAACGATTTGTTAAGTGGCCCGTCAGGAAGCTACCACAGTTTAGGGCCAACAACTCATGCCACGACTCGTTAGGTAGAACTACGAGTCGTTAGGTCCCAGGTAAGATCTTAAGCTCAAGCCACTGCACTAAGATTCAAACGAGTCGTTTCACCACAAAACGATTCGTTACATGGGTCGTGGTGTATTAAATGATAAATAACACTCGACCCGACCCACGTTTAAATAGGGCACAAAGTTTAATTTCAAACGAATAAAACATCTGACTTTGCCCACTAAAACCCCTCAACATCTCAAGCTATCACTACTTCAACTCAACTTTCCTTCCTATTCTCCTCCCAAAATAGTCACCCACTAGAAAGAATTCACAATTGAACTCGTGGTACTCACAGCGCACATAGGCACTCACGGCTCACGACTCTACTCTCTGCTCAACAATCATTGTGTAATTCTCATTGATAAATTGTGACTATCTATATGCTTAGAGTATAAATTTTTCTTGACCCATGCCTTTTTGAAATTTACATTGCTTGATTGATGATTCATACGGATAGAAAACCCTAGGTTGCATTCCACTTAGAATCAAGATAAAAATGGAATAAAGTTCTATTAAAATTTTGTTGTTTTTTGTGCTAGTGGGATTGATAATATCAAGTGATGATGAACATGGTGTGAGTTATTTGAACCACTGTATGTAAAACTCTTGAGCACGAGCCATGTAACGAGTCATTGTATCACCTCACGGCTCGTCATATAGCTCGTCCTAAGTGAGAATTGATCTAGTTGACCAGTGTACCTCATGACTGGTCTAATGAGTCGTCGCCTCAGGTAACGACTCGTTGTGACCAATTGTTAAGTTCACTAGTACAACAAAGAAAAACTCAGCCTGGAGACAACGATTGACCTCAAGAGTCGTGGCCAGTGGAAACAACTCATTAAGTCACTCGTTCTATCTGCAGAGATACAGTCAAAACTTCTTTATGTTTCATCTCATCTTGTATACTAACTGATATTCCATAAGAACAATGGCTTTGAAGAGTATACCAATGAAAGGTCCGGCGAAGAAACAAATGCCGGAGAGGAGTCAACTGTCATACCGCAGACTTCGGGACGAGCCCTCCTCCTCTGAAGAGTCGAGCAGCTCAGAGGAGGAATATGAAGTGTCAGAAGAGCAGTCTGTGAGGAGATCCACCAGGGCTAGAGCACAACGATCTACAAATCTGATAGCATTGGTTGGTGCTCCTACTCCACTAGAAAGAGACCCACCAAGCCGAACAGATGAGAATGCCGAGGCTATAGTCCCGATTGCCCCTAAGGGCACCAAAGCTGAGCGAAACACAGAAGTTGCTGATGAGTCATGATGAGCCCGCAAGTGTACGGGTTGTACAAGTAATATAGTGGCCCTTTTTTAAGAACCGGAATGTCGAACCCACAGGGACTGGACTATAGGGTAAAACTTAGTGGCCTTTTTAAGAACCGGAATGTCGAACCTACAGGACTGGACTACAGGGTAAAACTTTCGAGTGTTAATTGATCGTAACTCTAATAATGAAGACAATGTTGTAAGGAAAAGTATTTATATTTTGAAACTATTTTTATACTAAAGTAAAAATATTTTATAAAAGTGAGTCTGAACTATGAATGTGGAGCATGCCGAGGCTAAAACGAACATGAAAGAAACCACTATCGACCATGGTTTATCTTTTCTCCTAAGCAAGGTCGGAACTTATGCCTATGGATAAAACTCTCGTATTTAACCCAACTTAAGAATCATGAACCTTCCACCTACATTTCGTGATAAGAAGAAATTCATGTTCTAGCCATACAAAACCGATTCCACACTTGACTAATACGACTGTGTATATTTATCCCGAAGGTAAATCAATTCTCAATTTTCCCAAACAAAGAACAGATCATATCCTATTAATTCACAACTTTCAAGTTTCTTGCCCTCTCGGATGAACCCGGACTTTTTGGATTTACGTTAATATTGGCCGATATTAATGCAAGTAGAAGAACAAGAATTAAATAGAACAACCATAGAAGAAAAGATGAAACAAACCAGATAATCAACAATTACATTTCAATACAACGGTTTATAACTCAGCAAGAAGGGGAATTAGCCACTCATTTGTGGATTGAACATCGTTAAATGAATGTAAATCATGCAAACAATTGAAAGAAAGAAGAAAGGGATAGAGAAAACCCTAAGAATTTTTGTCCTCTCAACTTCCTGTAACCCACGTTCTTGCTCCACCAAGTCAGAATAATTAAAAATGAACCTAAGTGTTCTATTTATACTGATGAGAATTTTTCCCGAAATAATAAGCAACGTGTCACTTTAGAGTGCATCAGCGAGCACTCGTCCGTGACACAAAGGTAAAACGCGGAGGCTCTCTGGAATTTGGCTGCCCAGGTAATTGCTTCTAACGTGGCACGGCATGCAACGCAGAGCATGCCCAAAGGTGCCACGGTGCAAACGCGGACCTTCACCGGAATGTCAAGATCTCGGGGAAATTAATTCAACGTGCCACGGCCTCGATCGCGGACCTTTCTCCTCGGGAATTTCTTGAATTTATATCCCCGGACAGAATGCATACGCGATGCTAGAAGTGTCACGGCTCCATCGCGGAGCCCTTAAATTCCTAGCTTCTCCACCTCGCTTCCTTGCTCGTTCCAGTCCATCTCCGATTCCTCCCAACACGCATCTTAACTCCATAAAAGTATGTTTTTCCTGCAAAACAACGCTAATCATGTTGGTTAGTATAAATTCACACTTCCCTACAATTCACATGAGAATGTACACACATTGTTGGATAAACAAGGCAAAAGCGATGCATTTGTATATCAATTGGGCATATAAATATGCCCCATATCACCTACCCCACACTTAAAATCTTGTTCATCCTCGAACAATACTCCTACACCTCAAGGAAATTGATATCCCATCATGGCTACTTTGGCTCGACAATCCGAGCTACGGTTATACTGATTATTTTCATAACAAATCATCAAGAAAACATGCATAGTATCATTACAATGACAATTAACAAATTAGACCTCCTAGACTCAAGAATCGACTCTCGATATTGGCAAACTCATGCAAATTAGCTGACCAAGATATCCGACACGAATTTCATTCTTTCGTCAAGCATGCGCCCTCATATCACAAGAGAATTTCCCCCTCTTTTAGATCACATGAACTCTAAATTATTTCATGCAGGGGCATGTACTCATAATTTCACTCTCTCTCCCAAAAAGAATTCACATACATCGTGTCATGACCTATATGCTTGCCTCTAGTGTATTACTCCACTAATGTAAGGACGCGTGATGTAAGATCACGTAGGACTTAACGGGTTGTAATGTCGGCTATGGAACTAGTATATACTGGGCTAACCAATAATAGCAACTAGCATCCTGCTTTTTCAATACATCCTAATGCCATTCTCGACATAATTATCTTCCTTCCTCCTCCTTTTCTTGAAGTCTTTCTTTATTTTTGTCCCCCACTTTCAACACACCGACTAGACAGAAGATAAGTTATACACTTTACTTCCTTAAATCTGGCAGCACACCTTGACTCTTTTTTCTTTTTTTTCTATCACTCTTTCTTTTTCCTCTCTTTCATCTTCTTTTCATCATCTTCACCTTTATAATCAGGGGAAAATTATATATTTCTTGAGCGCTTAAGAGCTTCGGATTAGGTTTACGGACAATGAAAAGAAGGAGTTAAACTTGGTTTACAATTCTTTTCGACAAAAGAAAAATAATATAGGCTAAAGGCTCGATGGGCTACTAGGATTTAATCTTCAAGGTGGATATGAAAAGGAAAACAAGAAAAAAAGCTTTTGGTTAACCAAGGAAATGCCTACATCCTTTCCTACACTACACTTCCTTCATTTCGTTTCGTACACACAACAGGAAAGTTCTAGACACTTCACAGTAGCATGGAATAACCAAACCTCACTATACACTCAATGCACATGCTCAACTCAAGACATCTTCACAGATTCTTTAATCAGCCTAATTCCGTGAATTCAAAATTAAGCCTCAATCACACCGAATCGAATTCTATGGCCTAAGTGTCTCACATATGTACAAAAATTTGCATACTTTCTAACGAATCATCTTTTGAAAAGATAAATATTGTGTACAACACGCAACCAAGATTTCTTAGCTATAGAGTAGCAACATGCATGGGATACAACCAACACACCAAAATTTAAAATAAACTACTCCTATCGACTGCATTTCCTTTAAGACGGTCGTCATCCATCCATCATAGGGAACGGTCACTATTTACGACTTCGGTTCAATGGGACTCTTCTCGGCAAAAGAACCAAACAAACTCGAGAAACCCAACAATAAAGTAATAAGTTAATCAAAAAATTTTTAAAAAAAAATTAAAAATACGATCATTTCTGACAAAAACTATTTACACACTGGTACAGCATTCAACAGCAGCATTCAACAGCACACACAGCTTCACAAAAAATTATTTACAATACGAGACATACACACAAAACCAAGGTCACAATATTTTCAAACACAAAGAATGTAACATGCGATTATATACAAAACAAGACAAAATCAGCACCACTAAAACTACTCCCCACCTCATTACCTTAAATCGAACACTGTCCCCAGTGTCTACAATCACAAAATAGAAAGGTGGGTAGAAACCCCTGATCAATCAAAGTACTCCACTTCTTCATCGTGTGCCGCCATCTCATGTTCGACCCTCGTCGTCCTCCTCCGACTCAACACTGACCTCAAGCACGTGTCTCCTCGTCAATGGGGACATCATCATCCACAGGGCCCACAAAAGCTGGGCCCACACGACATAGTGCCCTGGCATTTTCGCCAAAGGGGTAATCTAAGTCGAGTCACACACCTCATCCTCCGTTGTCGGTCTCCCGCCTATGCGTAGCCGGAGACCAGATCCCAAACATGCGGGCCATACTGGTTATCCTGAGCATGTCGCTCGGCGAATGTGAGAACTGGCCCGTGAGGGTGTCGGGTGCCTTAGTCTTTGCATATCTTTGGCGGCACACCACTCCATCTCTATGGATGTGTCTAGGGCCTCTTCCTCTACCTCTGTGCCCCTCGCGTGAACGAGTCGCAACCCGCCAAACCTGCATTCGTGCCCTTTGATGCAACTGGGCGCCTTCTTCATGGCGATATGATCGTACTGCCTCACATTTATCTCTCCAGCTCCTTTCATCAGGGCATTAACCAGCATACACGATCCTGGGTCACATCCGCCATGTGCACCCTCAAATCAAACAGAGCAAACAATTTTTAGCCGATCTCCGGCTTCCCGGCTCATCCGTGGAGTAGGGCAATGTCTCGATGGTATGCTCCCTCTCCTTATGCCTCCGGCCTCCAGCGTGCCAAGTTGACCGGGCTCTGCCATTAACAATGTGCGTCTGATATCCGCATAAGGTGGAGTGATATTCAATGTCGAGTACGTGGCATCGCTGTTCTCGCGCCCTCTAGTATGGCATTAAGGTGGTGAGGCTCAAGTGTGACAATCTGGCCCCTTATCTTGATGGTGTAACTACGGAGCGTCGGGTTCCAATTGGCATAGAACTCCTGAACCAAGTGCAGATTGCACCCTTGGGCTCGCCAAAAATGAAGCGCGTTCCTAAGCAAAGGTCAATCCGGTGTACCATGCGGGGAACTCCTTGTGTCAACGGTCCCTTGCAATATGCTCCTCAGTGGAAGTATTTGTTCTCCTTATGCTTCGTGTACCACTTTCCCTTCCTCTGTCACCCATATGGTTCCGTGACAGCGGCGCTGGCCACGTGGAACCGCTTTCGGTGCCATCGGGACCGCGTCTCAGTTTTAACCGCTCGGCGCCCGATGTAGATGCGCACTTTCCCTTGGTCCCGCTTGCTATTGTTCCTCGCTAAAGAAAGCAGCATGTATCCCAATAATAAATTAAAATTAGCTTGACTAAGGTTGGGTTAGGCTCGGCCACCCCACACTAGTCTTCAGCCACAATACGCATCACGGCAAGATCATCCTTATATAATTATTTACATAAAAACAAGAAACCAAAAACAACAAAAACAAAAATGCTCCCATTCAATGATTCGGCCAAAGATAACCCCATGTACTACTCGAATTTCGTACAGCTAATCCCAACATATCATCGATCACATTTCATCACATAGCACTTAGCTAAAAAAAAGAAAAAAAAATAAAAATTCTATCAACTCAACCTAAGCAATTCCCCAATTTCTATGTGATTCGATAAATTCATGCAATTTCAACCAATTTGATCCTCAAAATTTATCGCTTTAGTACAATATGTTAAGCACAACACAATTCACGTAACCAACATGTACAAACCAATAATTTTCTCACATTTCAACCTCAATTCAATTTCTCCTATTCATAACTCCAACCCTAGCTACAATTTCACAACCAAATTCATCACATGTAATTTTCGCTCATATAAGCACCACGATACTACGAACAACAAACAACCATAACTCAATTGAATTTAAGTTAAATTTATACCTAGGGCAGGTTACTTTCGCTATCATGTCTTAAATCGAAAAGTATTTAGCAAAAATTGAGGTTGAGTTCAAGAACATACCTTTAATCCGATGATATCGAAGAAAAGTTGAAGAAATTTCTTGCCTAAGTCCGTGCCACGTTGGGGAAAGGGGAAATTTTGGGTGTTTGTCGCGGAGGGGGATGGGAAATGGGAAGAAATGAGGTACTTTAGTGTTAAAAGGGGATTTTTCGCGTGGGTCACCCGCTGTGACCCGACGCGGACTACACCTTTCAACGTGCTCACGCGAGGGTAACGCGTGAGCACCTCCTGTGGACACGTGAGCTATCACAAGCAGGCATTCGGGAATTTGTAAAATTCCAGTTAGTTTTCAACGTGTCACGGAGGGTACTGAGCACCACCTCCGTGACACGGAGCCATCGCGCTGTGCTCACTGCTTTTGCTACTTTTAAAAACAAATTTTTTCTTACCTCGTTTTTCCTTTGCATTCCTTTGCATTTCTTCCCGATCAACCCGAATATATCTTTCAACAAGAAATCGGTTAGAATTCCAAGGTTTAAAACACAACACAACAACAAGAAAACATTCAATAACAAGAATTATATATATATATATATTTTTTTTCTTTTTTTTTTTCTTTCTTTTTTTCTTTTCGCATGTACAATTATACAAACAACACCACGGGTTGCCTCCCGTGCAGCGCCTCGTTTACCGCCTCGGCTCGACGTTGTTTGCTTATCTCACTTTTAGTGATGGACGTTTTCTCACGAACACGCCCTCACTCCTCGCTGCTTACCTTTGCCGGGGGTTTCTCCCTTAACTCTCGAGACTCAAAGCCCCGAGCAACATCGCCTTGCTCTGCCACATTGATGACCGAGAGTTCCTCGCACACGGCCGGAGCTTGGTGGCCTTGTACACATCGAACACTTCCACCTTGTCATGTGCTCGCATAGTTAGCTGCCCTGCAGCTACATCTATTAGCGCTTTTCCCGGTCGCTAAGAAAGGTCGTCCCAAAAATAAATGGAACTTCCACATCCGGCTCAAATCCAGAACAATAAAATCTACCGAAGATTAGGGAGCCGATTTGTACTGAACGCCCTCCACAATGCCATCTGCTAAGGAACGATCCGCTAGCTGCAAGATCACTGTCGTAGGTCTAGGACTCCTAGCTCCAACTTCTTGAATACCGATGTCTATATCAAGTTAATGCTCGCTCCCAAATCACATAACTGCGAGCTCGGATACTTTGCCTAATTGTTATTTGAATTGTGAAGCTCCCAGGTCTTTGAGCTTCTGTAGGCAATCGGTTTTGTATCCTGAAGTGCACCTCCGTAAGAGCCACCGTGCATACTGCAAGCCCGCTTTTGTTGGCCACGATGTCCTTTATGTACTTTGCGTATTTAGGCACTCCCCGCAAACATCAACAAGAGGTAAGTTAATGTACCTGTTTAAGAACCTCCATGAACTTTTTGAAACACGCCTCCTTGTGCTTTTCTTTAATCGTTGAGGGAACGGGGGTGGAGGTCTTTCTGATTCAAAGATCCTTTCTTCTTCCCCTTTTCATCATTTTGCTCCCTCTCCGCTTCGCTGCTCTCTGACTGCTGAGGTGGTCTTTCTGGTTCCACCTCCTTCAGCTGCAAACCATTCCTCGTGGTCACCGCATTAACCTCGCGTTGGGGTCTCGTGTCGCCGGGAAGTCCTCCTCTAGGCTCCGGTGTCCCGCTCCCAAACCGCCCAAACCTGATACTCCGCCTTGGTAGCTAGTCGATTATTCCTTGACTCGGCTGCCAATTTTACATAGTCAACCCCGCAGAGCTTGGCTAGCTATCAATGTCTTGAACATCTCCTCAACGCGGGTGATGGTGGTGGAGGAGGGGCATTGTTGTTTCTATACTGTGCCTAATAGTTCCAGGTCTCTTGGATTCCTCTCGCATACCCTAACATGACTCGTCTTGATGGTTGTTGCTACCCCAAGAGAAATTCGGTGATTCCTCCAATTTAGAGTTGTAGCTGTTCCCATACTCTTGGAGATTGTTCCTTTGTGCATTACCGAATAAAGTTCACCGAAACCGATTTGCTCCACAACACCTCGCCTCGAGTAGTTCATTGCTCTACACACTTCACCAATCTCGCCGCACCGTATTTACCGGGGCTTGAGACTAACTCAAGCTCATGCCGAAGTGGGTGTTTAGTTGATTCCGCAAGGTAGCTATCTGTGTAGCGATAGCTGTAAACCCATCCACTTCCAAGACTCCAGCTGCTTTCCTTGCTCCTCCTTTTGAAGAGTCCGCATTCCACTCCGGATTTCGGGCGAAATAATGACATGCAAAGTATAAGCCCTCGTAAGTCTTTTCTAATGCTTGTCCCCTGTACTGCTGAATCCAGCAAGATTTTTGTGGGGTTCCAAACCTCAATAAAAGTGTGTGCACCAGCACATCATTGGATTGATGGTGGCATATGTGACAATCCCGCAACAACGATTTGAATTTCTCCTGCTTGATACACATTCTCTCCTTCTTTTTTGTTTGAAACTTAGAATTTGAATTCTAAGCCTTGCTGCTGTTTTACCGAAGGAAAGAATCGGATCAAGAACTTTTTTGCAAGATCATCCCATGTGGTTATAGAGCGTGGCTCACCAACCACCTTTTGAAGCTCCCAAGAGTGAAAATGGGAACAAAGGTAAGCTCGATATAGTCTGCTGACACTCCAGTGATGTAAGTGTCACTATCTCCAAAAATTTTGAAGATGTTGTTGTGGATCCTCGTGAGGGAGACCTGTGAACCGCCCGCTTGTGTGCAATGCACCATGTTCTTGGTCAACCTCCTCCTCGGCCTGTGCTTGCGAATGCTAGATGTGACATTACTAGCATGTGGGATTGCCAATATCGACAACCGGCCTAGCTGCTATTTCCTCACTAATACCGCCCGCACAAGTGGTGGATTCTGTGGTTGCTCCATAAGTGTTTGTCTGAGCAACCGTAATTTTCTTTCTAGAGCTTCTTCGTTGGCGATGGAATTGTCTTTCCGGCTCTAAGGAAGGATCCACTAAATCTTTGTCTCTTGCCAGTGTTCCGACGACCCGCACCGCAAAATACCGGCTACACCAAGTTGTCAACACAAAAATGCTGTAAATTTTAACTAACACTTAAGAAAAATTGTACCACCAATTGCTGGCCCCCTAACGGCGCCAAAAACTTGATGAGCCCAAGTGTACGGGTTGTACAAGTAATATAGTTACTTTTTTAAGAACCGAATGTCTAACCTACGTCAGTGGACTCGGACTACAAAGGTAAAACTTTCGAGTGTTAATTGACCGTAACTCTAATAATGAAGACAACAAAGGTGAAAAATGTTTTATATTTTGGAAACTTTTTATACTAAAGTAGAATAAGTATACAAGTGAGTCTGAAACTATGAATGTGAGCATGCCGAGGCTAAAACGTAACATGTAAAGAAACTAATTATCAATCTACATGGTTTATCTTTTCTCCGGTTGCTAGTCTAACTTATGCCTATGGATTAAAAACTCGTATTTAACCTAACTTAAGAATCATGAACCTTCCACCTACATTTCTGTGATAAGAAGAAATTCATGTTCTAGCCATACAAAACCGATTCCACACTTGACTACGACTTTCGTATATTTCTATCCCGAAGGTAAATCAATTCTCAATTTTCCCAAACAAAGAACAGATCATATCCTATTAATTACACAACTTCAGCTTTCTTTGTTCCTAAAAGAAACCGGACTTTTTTGGATTTACATTAACATTGGCCGATATTAATGCAAATAAGAACAAGAATTAAATAGAACAACCATAGAAGAAAAGATGAAATAAACCGATAATCAACAATTACATTTCAATACAATGGTTTCTAACCTCACCAAGAAGGGGAATTAGCCACTCATTTGTGGATTGAACATCGTTAAATGAATGTAAATCATGCAAACAATTGAAAGAAAGAAGAAAGGGATAGAGAAAACCCTAAGAATTTTCGTCCTCTCAACTCCGCTCGTAACCCACGTTCTTGCTCCACAAAGTCGTGGTAATAATTAAAAATGAACCTAAGTGTTCTATTTATACACGGGATAATTTTTTCCGGAATAACAAGCAACGTGTCACGGAGTGCATCGCGGAGCACTGCCGCTGTGACACACGGGGTAAACCGGGAGGCTCGAATTTGGCCGCCTGTGTGGCCTGCGCCTCCAACGGCACGGCATGCAACGCGGGAGCATGCCCAAAGCTGTGCCACGGTGCAAACGCCAACCTTCACCGGAATGTCAAGATCCGGGGAAATTAATTCCAACGTGCCACAGCTCGATCATGGACCTTCTCTGGAATTTCTGAATTTATATCCCTGACAAAGAATGCATACGCGATGGCAGCGTGTCACGGCTCCATCGCGGAGCCTCCTTAGCCCTTGCTTCTCCACTCCGCTTCCTTGTTGCCTCGAGTCCATCTCCGATTCCTCCTAACACGCATCTTACTCCATAAAAAGTATGTTTTTCCAAAGAAACAACGCTAATCATGTTGGTTAGTATAAATTCACACTTCCCTACACTTACATGAGAATGTGTACACACATTGTTGGATAAACAAGGCAAAAGCGATGCATTTGTTATCAATTGGGCATATAAATATGCCCCGTATCAAGTCACATGCTCAACAAGGGAGCACAAATGATGAATTGACCGAGACTTCAAAATACAACAAATAATCAACCAAGGCACGTGAGGAGATGGTGTTCATGGTACGAGGGCCATATATAACAGGGACATTGCTCGAATGACAAAGGACATCCAAAGAGGAGACCTACGAGAGCTCAGATCGGTCACTACTGCTCAAGGACCTCCCTAAGCTACAGGTTTTGTTCGATAAATACAAGTTCAGGTGGCTTTGACCGAGCCATCGTGAAGCTACGCCTCTTGCCTAGTTAGGAGAATTCTATGCAGCCTACGCCACCATATTACAACGTCCGGCATTTCCAGGTCAAGACTGGAAGAAGAGGCCCCATTAACATAGGGTGTTGGCTCAGAGACTCCCGTGAGAAATCTCTCGAGAGACCATCTCCAGACCGCTTTATGGGCCATACTATCATGCCCCGATGAATACAACCGGAAGTTCGATCACTCTAACTGTTCGAGCTCAAAAGTGAAGACTAAGAAGCCGAATAGTGAGGAATGAATCAGGCAAGACACTTGGTTGTCATGGGTCATTGCCACAAGAGGTCCGTTGGTTG
Organism: Datura stramonium; assembly: GCA_018107945.1. NCBI lineage: Eukaryota > Viridiplantae > Streptophyta > Magnoliopsida > Solanales > Solanaceae > Datura > Datura stramonium. The sequence goes on from JACEIK010004751.1 coordinate 13,297, forward strand.
AATAGTTGCATGGAACCGAGTCCCGTATAAAGAAGGCCACATTGAATTTTCAAGATAAGTTTTGCATCGTTCGGCACAAGCTGGTACTAACCAGCAACGATAACGTTCTTTTACCATGCTGCAGCTGCACCGGTAGATACTATCATGGAGGGGTACGCCAAAATTTCACGGTATATTTCTAAAGAGATTCGAGAGCGGACAATAAATGATGGAACTACCATTCCCTTTCCATGCCTCATTGACACACTGGTCAGAGTCAAAGGTGCCAGAGTTGACATCGGTTGATCAGCGAATAGTGGTCCACAAGATAACCGATATTGGGTTAATAAAAGATGACACAAACCCGGTATCGAGAGCGAGAGTCAGCCGCTGTCACTGGAGCGAGCATATTGGTAGAGGCATTGAGCAGCCAGTGATGCATACTCAAGGCCGCTTATTTACCGAGATGGCGGGCAGAGCCTACGAGGCTAGAGATGGGCAGCCATCTTGAGGGATACAGATGTACCGATACTCCCACACCTCGCTGAGATTCCTAGAGTCATCATCCACGGTTGCACCACGACGACTCCGTTGCACCCTCATGCTCCTCTTCAGCCGGTCTAGTCACTATTTCCAAAGAATTCCCGACCGACATGGCTTGACGGCTGGCAAAAGCTGAGAAACAACAAGCACATACGACTCTGCAATTTAAGGTGCTAATGGAGCAAGTTAAGTCGTGGGTTAAAAAGGAGTTGGAGGTGCTCTCTAGCTCGCGGCATGGCCGGTTAGATGATTTTGAGTGATGCATGGATAAGCGCCTTGCATACATGTGCGCTCGAGCTGGGTAAGGTGGTATGTAGAGGTAGAAGCGCTCGGAGCGGAGGTGTGGGAGTTTTCCGCATGATAGGTAGCTATGATCCCTCCACATGTGCTTCGAGTGATTGAGGATGAGAGTGAAGAAGACCTACCACTAATATTTGGCTTCATAACTCGAGGAGCCAAGTGGTGCAATATAAGGGCAAGAGGCCTCGTGAGGAGGTGAGTTTTGAAGAGGAGGATGACTCTCTTCTCCGTCGCGTAAGCGAGAGCGGAGAGATGGAGACAACATCGCATTTATCCAGAGAGGAGGCTTGATAGAGGGCCGCAGCTTGAGGCAGTGAGAGCTTGTGGAGAAGGTACAAGTTTCCCGCTGGTTCTAAAAATGCACTGGGTCAAGATGGTGGTATCGAGAGGACACTGGAGAAGTATCTGCACCCTCCATCGACCAGGCCGAGGACGTCGTCACGTGGCGGTTCCCTATTTTCATGGTTTAGTTTTATTTATATATTGCCGAGGATCACGCATGCTTTTCTTTATGGGGGTGGGTAGGATACCTGTGTGTTTTTGGTGAACATAACCCGAGGTTTTTCTTGCCGGATATCTTTTCCCTCGGGTGTTCCTTATCTAGTAGAACCGGTACGTTTAGGTTTTTGTGTTGTTGTGTCGGTTTGTGTTAGTCGAAAGAAAGTTAGGTGAACTTAAGGCAAAGCAAGTGACATGAATTTTTGAATTTAGTTGAATTGATAATGTGACAATTCCTCCCAAATTTTTTTTTTATTTGTGTGTTAAAATCGACAAGTATGACCTTTGTGAATCTTTGCATGGCATAAAAATTCAGAACACGTTTACCATTGTATGGCCGTAATTCGAACTAGCCGTTAGTACAAGTGATGATGTTGACATGTGTATGTGTGAGAGAGATTTAATAGTTAAATTCATTTGTGTGTCAATCTAGAACTTGTTGGTCGGGCCGTACGAGATAGAGGATGGGAAACTAGAAGAATCATAGGCCACACGACCCGACTTTGTCCTTAAAAAACCTACCAAAAGAAAATAAATATCCCCTTGATCCAAATGTTTGAGCTTAAATTTTCTTTTTTATTACACCAATTCACCTTCCTACTTTGATTAAATGAACCTCGCTTTTGGCCCCGATCCCTCCTTGAACATCAGGAACCTCAACTCGCAAATCGCCTGTTGAGGGTGGCTATCATAGGGGTGGGATCAAGAAGAGTAGGGTGGAGAGAAATTGAGTAATGAACATGAAAGAGCGGGTGCGGTGTTCATAATGAAAAAGTAAAAATGTTTTTAAATGAAAAGGAGCAAGAAAAGAAAAAATAAAAATGTTAAAGCAATGAATTCTTTTTTGAAAGATGAAACACCGCACTCGTAGTTGCTAACGGAAATAAAATAAGAAGCAAGTAAAGGGAAAAAGGGAGAAAATATGAAAGAAAGGTTAAAAGTGGAGTTAAGGAGTGTGTAGTGCCAAGGAGGGTTAAGCTACTAGTCCTATATGTACCATACCCGAACCCAAGCCTACGTTACAAGCTTAAAAAGTCCTATAGTGATCCTGGTTACCTATCTGAAATTCCAGGTATTGAAAGTAAAGGCAAGCCTTTGGTTTTGTATGCAATACGCTAGGAAAATCTTTTTGAGAGAGTAAGTGTGATCTTACCTATTCCCAATAAAAATACATTGATATAATCATATACACATGAGTAAGTGTGGATTTCTTTGAGGAGAGCATTTGGTCAACAAAATCGTCTGCAAACCATCTGGGTCAGTATTATAGATTTATATGCATGGTTACAAGTGACAAAGATTTTCCCATGTTTCGATTCCTTTGTATCATGGTTGAAAATTTGCATATGCATTATAATTTGAGTTTGTATATAAAGGAGGGGTATAAAATTTGACTTGATGAAGAGTTGTGATTGTCTTATGTTTCCTAAAGTTCTTTTGATTGGAGCGTTGAATTAGTTTATTTTATTTTGTTTTGCTCCGAGGACATGCAAAAGTTCTAAGTTGAGGGTATTGATGTCCCATGATTTTACGGCACTTTCGATGTTTAAAACTAAGAAAATATGCAAATTTTGAGTAAGTTTATGTAGATATGATGTGTTTGTATTAAATGTTGGGCTGAAAATAGGTTCGGAATGGGAACAGGCAAAGTAAGGCATAAATGGACTAAACCGAAGGCCGATGCCCAGTGGCACGAGTTGTTGTCTCAATGCACAACTCGTGTCTCTGGAGTCGTAGGGTGAAGATCAAGTTTTAAAGATGAGAAACAGTGCACTTATTGGGTTGAAGTCACGACTTGTTACGCCAGTCTTGAAGACTGGGAAGAAGATATCTAAAAAGTATCTAGTAAAGGCAACGGAAGACGTAACGAGTCATCGGATGGTTGGACGACTTGTCAGGAGAGCACTAGTATGAATCATCATTGTAATCGAATCTGGAGAACCAAGACCACGAGCGGCCTAATGATGTAACACCCCGAAAGGGCCTACGAATAGACTCGGGAGTTGAAGTTGAAAATTGCAGAAAACCTCGAATTTTGCATTCAGCAATGACTGAGTACGACTCGTGGTAAGGACCTACGACTCGTTACTCGAGTTGTGAGGAAAAGTCTCAGAAGTCTGGAGCCGAAAAGTCACGGGTAGTCCTACGAATCGTGTAGATAAGGTACGACTCGTGGTTAGGAGTCGTGGTGAAGGTCTCAAGGAGCGAAGGAATAATGCATGTTCATGAAAATGTCTCAAGAGGAGGAAAACAAAATGTGGTGAAGTTGTAATATATCTTATTGATTCAAGGATGGTAACACATGATAGCACACCCATAGGATGGTAATAAGTTGTGGTATACCAGTCGTGACCAAATTAAGAAAGTTAGGAGAAAGGGTGAAGTGACCATGAGAGGTAACCACGAGTCGTGACTTGATGGTATGACTCGTGGGTCGAGGCCGTAACTACTTTTTAAGGAAATTTCAAGAATGGCAATTTCACTTTACGCTTGGACCCTAAACCACGTGGTTTTGAGGTTGGAAAAGGGTCTTCAAGGGATGAAAACCTCTGTTAAGTTCATTTTAGCAATTACAAATGTTAGAGAAGGAGTAGGAAGGGTTTGTTAAAACTTTCTTCAAGATTCTTCAAGTTTTCACTTAGGTTCTTCAAGGAGTAGGAAATCACGAAATTTTGTATGTGGGGTTTTGAATGGGTAGATTAGGACCCTACCCATTCCATTTCTTTCCATTTCTAATGATTGCTACTAAATTCTTGTGGTCTTAACCCAATTGCATGATTTCACAAGTTTAAGGAAAGGGTAGTATGTTTATACATGTATTTTGAAGTATTTGGGATGATATTGCTTGCATATCTATATTTCATACCTAAAACCATAAAAGTATGGATGTACAATTATGAAGGATTTTTAGTAAAATTCATATTCATGATGATTCCAATGTTTAATATGAATTTTTGAGACTTCACATGTCTTCAAGTTTTCTATCTCTTATGTTGTCATGATTATGTTTATCATAAAATAAGCATTTAAAGCATGATTAAGATTTTGGGCCATGTCCATATGTTGTATATGATTTATGAACTACGTCTTTGGCCGACTCATGGGCCCAAATTCCATGGCTAGTATTATGAACTTTCAAGCAGTATGATTTTCATGATTTAACTAGTTGTGCATGTTATGTATGAATTTCTACACGTTGTATATGTTTGGGAGTAATACTCATCACCGAGTAGGTTCGAGGCCTAGGTTACACCCCGAATCTTAAAACTACGTGCCACCGTAGGATTATGTTTGGGGTCTCCTCAATGACTGTACCCTATGCCCTATGGGGCCTTCACGAATGATATCACGCCTTTCATGATTTATACCCTTGACAAGGTATGAACGGCCTCCCCGACTCAGGCGTAGAAGTCGGACTTCATGTGTGCTCAATGGGGCATGTCGTTATAGAAATATCCCATTGTTCCTCATGGTTTTGAAATATGCATGATTATGTTCTTTTGCCTGCTATGATTTATAAAATGTTTTCCCGCATGTTATGACCGTGATGGGTTTATGAATATTTTTGGAAATATTGAGCCTTACGATATACCTACGATTTCAGTTTTATGATCATGATGTCCCCACTCCTATAACTTTTATATTTGTAAGCATTGTTTTGCATACCGTACATACTTAGTACATTTCCCGAGTACTCCATATATTTCAGGATCTGGTTCGCAGGCTCAAGATCATCCCTAGTTTGTGCCTTCGGCTCAAATCTCCAAAGGGAGTCCTCATGATCCGGTGAGCCATGTTCGTATCTGTATAATTGTCTTATGTTCTCAAAATGTTTGGGTTAGTTGGGGTCTTGTCCCTTCAACCCATATTTTATGATTAGAGGCTGCACTTGCGTGTAGTATTCAGCCATTTATGCTTGATCTCGTATTGTTGTTTTCTTTATATCTCATGATATGACTTTCAGCTAGTTCATGCCGGATGAAGTATAATTTTTCCATCTTATATGAATGAATTAGTATTATGCTCATGCCATGGGTTGACTTGGGTCTCTCGGGTTCTTGTCCCGTGTCTACGATCCGGGTGTACTCTCGGGTCATGACAAATGACTTATGCCTTGAAACGATGAGTCGTTAGGCGACCCGCCATGACTAGGCCTACCGCCGAGGATGACTAATTTCCACAAATCACGACACGTTAGAGACCTAACCAGTTGTTACTTGGACCCTACCCTGCCGACTGAATCCAAATTTAGTTAGGATAAGATTTGTTTGGAACTATAAATATAATATTTAGGTTTATTTTTCGTGGACAGTTTAATTTTTACTACTTTCACGTGGATTCTAGTGTTGTGAACGATGGTTCTTGGTTCAAGAAACAAAGTTTGTAATTTTTAATTTTGATTTTGAGAAGTAAATAATATTGGAGTTTTGTTCATCGGTTTTGGAGATATATTCAATTCACATGGTTTTATTCTACGAATTTTTGTAAGTTACAATTATGATTTCTTCTATATTTTGTGATTGTGATATTTCAACTATGAGTAGCTAAACCGATAACTAGGGTTGTGGGAATCATGATGAACTAGCACATATAGGTAAAACACTTAGTGATTCTTGAATGGGGTTTAATGCATGTATTTTTTCCCTTCCTTTTAATTATTTCTTAACGGTTGCAAATATTGGAACTTTCCTTATTCTTACTTACTGGATCAAGGGGGTAGTGAATGGGAAAAGGGATTAACAACGGAGATTTGAGGCTATCAACCCTCATCTAATAGCTTGAACTTGTCCGGAAATAGCTAATCCGATATTAAGGGTAAGGGTTAATTAAGGATACACCCATATACAGACCAAGTTGCGTGGTAATAATCATCTCAATAGGGGATCAACCATTTAGGTGAACCTAACTTACCGATATTTCATGCTAAACACCGGAATAGATCACTAGTGTAAAAGCCTTGTGGTTATAAATTCTTGGGGAACACAATCCTAGTCAATTTGTTCATTGAATACAAACCAAAATTGATTTAAGCATCTACTAGTTCTTTACTCTTGTTTATTATTTTATTTCTTTCCCCCATAGGAAATAAGTAATCCAATAGTAATAGCTAATCACATTAACTCAAGTTCTTTCCATATTCCCTGTGGGATTGACCTCAACCTTTGTTGGGTTCTATATTTGACCTCGACTGCTTTTATATCTCAATTGCGAGGTGTAATTTGGGCGACATCAATGCCAAGGAGAAGGATTAAAAATGGTTATTAGGATTTTAACATGTTTTCAAAAAAGGGTCCAAGGCAAAAATGTTGACTATCAATGATTAATGTTCAAGGAGGTAATTTTGGGTGAAGTGACTTAACAAAAGAGGGCCTAAGATTATTTTCTAAGTGCAGCAACATCTAGGATTTCTCCTTGAGTCATACTTAGGGCAAGTTCTAGACAAGAAGTTATGCATGAGATTCACAAAGATCCTTACCACACAAGGCATCACACCTAAAGAGTCCAAAAAAGTCATTATCAACACAAGATCTTGATTCAAGACACTAGGGAATGCAAATTCATAAGCCAAATGAGGATTCTACAATGTATGATAAAGAGCGCTATATTCTCATTTGAAATGCCCATTTTTATTCTCATTTTCATGCTACATTCCAAAATTTCATTTCAAAATTTTTGGTGGTACCTCTCAAAACATCTCTACAAAACACTCAAGAAAGACATGGCATTTTCCCTTAAGAGAATCACCTCACAATCTATCATCAGGAAGTGCCAACCCGATTCGACCACAAAGGGAAAAGAAAAAGACAAATCCTCCTTGGGAAAAAACCGTGGTATGAAGAAAACTCTTGGATTTTGATTACTATTCTACTATTTACACAGGCGAACAAAAGACTTGGGTCATAATGTAATATTTAACAATTCAAAGCAAGGACCCAAATTTTCATCACTAGCACACCAACATCAAAAAACTCATCCATTTCATTCACTTAGATTTTATCAACACAACTAGCCCGGCAAGGGCAATCATCAATAATACTAAAAATGAGCCCGACAAAGGCTCACAACTCTTCATCAAAAATAAAAACAGAAATCATGACAAAGGATACATCAAATCATCACAAAATAAAACACAATTGACCCCAGAGAAAGCACTCATCCCACCCCCAACTTAAATATTGCATTTTCCCCAAAGTATGCATGCAAAATAAAGGGGCGAGAGACTCCCTGAGTGGGTAACTCCTCATCATCCACATCATAATCTGCACCTGCTCATGCCTCACCCTCAAAGCCTGCATCACCTGGATTTTCATGTGTTATCTCCCAAGCCCTCAAACAAATAATCTAGAGGGCCTCAAACTATAGAAAGGGCATCCATGCAGTGTCAAGAGCACTCAAATCAGGTGCCTCCATGGATGTACCACTCTTCCACTCTCTTAATTCAGTTTGGAGAGAGGTGACAACCCCCTCTACAAAATCTACCCTCTTTCATAGTGTGGTCATACTCTCATATATAGATTTCATCTCCTTTTTAACCATTCAGGATATGAGAGCAGGGAGGCTCCTAGAAAATTATTTAAGCTAACTCTCATGAGAGTTGGTCATTTCCACCAGCTTGTGGAGGCTTCTTGATTGGGAATATGTTGGAGGAGGTGATGCTCCCGTCATAGTTACGTCACTAGATGTCTGGCCTGAAGCTTCTTGGTGAGGCACATGCAAATCAGGGGCTTGGGGAGACTGCTCGAAGCCATGAGAATCCTCCGATATATAAAAATCCTGCACTCTCTTCCTCTTGACTGTGGGTGCCTCAACATCTCTCTTCCTGTCTAATATGATTACACCCGAAGCAGGGATAGAAGTCTTATTCGGGAACAGTGGCACTCCAGTTTGAGAGCATAATTGAGAAATCAGCAGAACATATGGCATGGAAGTGCTGCCCTATCATGCCTTCCTTCTCGTTTGCTAAGCCACAATCTCCCCAAAGTTTATGAGGACATCTGACATGATGCAAGCTATAAGAATAGTCACTTCCAATTTGACCTGCTGCTCATTTTTGGAAGGCATGATGTGGCCACAAATTAAATCTAGCCAAAACTTGGCTTCAAATTTTAGAGCATAGAGAGAAATTTCACCGCCCATAGTAGCCTAGAAAGGCGTGTCGAATGCAATGATAAGAGCTATCCTAGTGAATTGGTTCTTCATGTCAGCAATATTAGCCATGTACCCTGAGCCAGTGTCAATCTCTTCCTCCCTGAATAGATAGTTGATGGCTACTGGAGTGATGTCCACCTCCACCCTCACACCATGACTGAAGACAGGCGAGGGAGTTCATCGACCTTGCCTCTGTGGTTCATACTTTCCTTCCTATCCTGGTAGGAAATGTACAACTTCGACACCAAGCTTGGATAATAGTCTGGGAGAGGACTGGTGAAAGTGTGCCATTGCTTGTCCGTGAACTGATGGGTGATGTTGGGAAGGTCACCACGCAGCTCCGCCAAGTCAAACCACTTTTCTACGGTGATTGAGTGGCCCTTGTAGATGGAGTAGTTACCCTTCATGTCGAGCACATAGAACATGTCGCCTCCCTAGAGTTGGCAGGGGCTGTAGAGGCCTTTCCTTTGCCTTGCCCTTTGTGGAAGAAGAAGTTGGAGCTTTGCCCTTACCAGTGTTCCTGGATGAAGTCATTATCTGCAAACATGATATTAGTGGAACTTCTTATAATAAAAGGAAACAACAAACAACTATGCTAAAATTTTAAAGTATAAATAAAGTTGAAGAATTAATCATTCAATGCACGGGCAGCACCTATGAAACACCAGCGAATCGCAGAAGGGTATCTACAAACAACCGTTGAACCGCCAATGAGAAATAGAAAACTGGATATTTAATCAGTGAAAGAGCGATGAATCACTGATCCCGATCCATGAACCACCGATGTAACGCGGGATCAAGGCAGTGTCCTGAAGCTAATATTATCCTAAACCGATGTTCCATCGGCATTTTGCTGGACACAACTGGTGAATAGCCGATAGTCGTCGTCCCCAATCCATCACCCTAAACTCCAGTGTCATAATATCTCAAACAATCATACACAACATATCAAAGCAGTACCTCTACACATAAGAAGGGCTAAAACAACGATTTACCCTTAAGAATGGCGTCACCCAATCTATCATAGGGAAAAGTATGTCTTTTTAATTCCTTTTTGGGTTACTCAGACTTCACCCCATTTAACTCTACACAAGAATAGCAAATTCCCCCACACCCATTTCAATATTAAGCTTCTAGCATCCCACTAATTTCATATAACAACAAGTATGGTATTAATCATGAAAATTTCGGGGAGAATGACAGTAAAAAGAGGAGGGGAATGTATATCATAGGAACATCTATAAGTAACCATATTACCATTGATGAGAAAATAAGAAAGTTGAGGGTACATAACCACTCTTAAGAGAATGTTTGGCAGAGACTAGTTGTGGAAGCTTTATAATGCTCAACAATGGCAAACTCTTGAGACTTGTTTAATAGAGAGGGAGATGTGAGTGTAGTGAAAATTAGGTAGAAAGGGCGGGGGATTTTATAGGTAAAAAGGTGAGAATGTGGTTGGTTGAAGAGGAGGTGGATGGTTAATGGTGTGTTAATTGTATGGGAAGTAGAAGAGAGGGAGTTGTGGGAATATGGAAAGGAGGGGTGTTGGGAAAATAAAAAGGAGTGTAGGAAAGTGTTAAAAAGAGGAAAAAAGGGGAGTCTAAGGGGTGTTTTCGCAGATTAGGGTGGATACAAATAGATTTTGGGTCAGGTAGGGATGACATTTGGTTAAGCTTTTAAAATAAAACCCCTACCTTCACCGGCATTCACCGATTGGATCTGGCAATTCTCCGCCTTACCATCTCATGCTTGATTTTGTGCCCAGTTTACTATCTTGCAACCAGCGTTTGACCAGCGGTTCGCAAACTAGGTTCTGAGTTCCGCCGCTGGATCACCGCTTGGGCACCCATTACTCAGGTATTCTGGCTTGCACCGGTGATAAAGAAGCGGTACACGACTTTGCATCGGTGTTCCACCAGCTCATTCACCGGTACAACAGTTGTGTTCCCAGATTTCTGCTGGCATGCTCAAGGTTTCGGCAATCCGCACATCTGGCTCAGTGATTCGCCGACCCAGTTCATTGCTTGCCTTGTTTCTATGCTTCCTCTCCTTGCTTCTCACCTAATTAGTCCTACAAAACTAAAAACAACCAATGACCTTAAAACATTCAAAATAAGACACTTGGGTTGCCTCCCAAGAAGCGTCGTAGTTAACATTGTGGCACGCCGTATTTCTCATTTAGCATTCTTTCTTCGAAGGATCATCCTCATACTCAGCCTCCTCCATATCAACTCTACTCTATTCATTCTCCTCATACAGCACTCCAATCACTTTGCATTCATCAGGAGGTTAACCTCTTCACCTCCAACCCGAAACTTGAGCTTTCCTAGCTTCACTTCTATCAAGGCTCTACCCATGGTGAGCAATGGTCTCCCTAGAATGATTGTCACTTCTACATCCACTTCACAATCAAGAACCACAAAATCAGCTGGTAGAATAAATTTATCCACCCTCACCAAGACATCCTCTAACACACCTACAAGTTTATTTATGGAGCGATCAACCATTAACAACCTTATTGATATGGGTTTGGTATTCCTAATGCCTAATTTCTTGAAGATGATAAGTGGAATCAGATTTATAATTGCTCTAAGATCATAGAGGGCTTTCTTAAAAACACATAACTCGATAGTGCAAGGAATTGTGAAGGCTCCTGGATCTTCCCGCTTTGGGGAAAGATTGCTCATAATCATCTCACTACAGTGATGCGTTGTCTCTCCAGTTCCCATGTCTACCACCTTCTTCTTTTTCAACAGCTCTTTCATGAATTTGGCATATCCGGGCATTTCAAGTAGGGCATCCATCAATGGTATATTAATGGACAATTTACTGAACATCTCGATAAATTTACTAAACTGATTGTCCTTCTTTTTCTTAGATAACCGTTGTGGATAAGGGGGTGGAGATCTTGGTTCTTGTTATTTATCATTTGAGGCTTTCATGCCTGCCTCTTTTCCATCAACATTTGAGGGAACTTCATCAGCCTCTCCCTCACCTTCTTCTTCAACATTTTCACAACCACTTGGTGATTTTGGCACCACATAAGATTCATTTTCATCATTTATTTTAGGATAAACAACCTCCTTAGGCTTCACACCTGCATCTCCAACCATTTTACTACTCTTGACGGTGGTCATGCATTGACTATCTTTCTTCGGGTTTGGCATTGTATCACTTGGGGGTGTTCCCTTCATTCGGGGGTTCATTTGAGAGGACAAGTGATTCATTTGAGCTTCCAAATTCTTAATGGAGGCTGAATGAGAACTCACAGTTGGGCAAGGTTATACCCCTCCCCTTTCAATTCCTTAACCCCATTGTTGGTTAATTCCACTTTCTTGATGACTCTAGCTAACATCTCTTTAAATTTTGAGCTACCTGCATCGCTCACACCTGGATATTTTTGGGTGTTCTCAGCTTTAGGAGGGGGAACATATGGGTTTGAACATCGATGATAACGATCCCCCTTTCAATTTTTCTCTCTAGTGCCCCATCTTTCATTTCTATCGGGCCATCCTTGTGTGTTGCGGTTTCTCCAACCTTGGTTCTCTTCCCGTGGGTGCCAAGGTCCTTTATTACTCCCTTGAAACCCAGGTTGATAACCCCCCATCTGATTTACCATGTATTGGCACTCCTCATCGTATCTCGGTAGCAACGATTCTCCTTCAAAGTGCAATGGACCCTGCATACCTATAGCATTCACAACTTTGGGCCCTGCCTCCATCACATGTTTTGTCATTTGTTCCAGCTACATTATCATTTTAGCAAGATTCTCATCTTGCTCTTCATCTCTTTTTCGCAACTCGTCTGCTAACACACCAGAACCAACATCATATGTCGATACATTGGTCTCTCTCGTATGCCATGCTTGATTTGTCTTTGTCATTCTGTCCAAAAGGGCCTTAGCTAACCCATCTATCTGATCCATGATTGATCTTTTGGCTGAATTATTAGCAACGGATTTTGTAATGGAGTCTAGAGCTCGGTAAAAACTTTGAAGGAGCAATCCATCAGTGAGACCATAGTTGGGGCAACAGGAAACCTTCTTCTTGAACCTCAATCATGCTTCATGCAACGGTTCCCCTGGCTCTTGCCTAAAGTTCATGATATCATCCCTCAGCTGCCCCATTTTGTACAGAGGGAAGAGACGATCCAAAAAGGCTTCAGTCAGTTCTTTCCATAATGTAATATAGCCAGGAGGGAGTTCCTCCAAGCATATAGTTGCCTCCCTTTAGGGAGAATGGAAAGAGCCTTAACCTGATAGACTCTTGACTTATATTTGTGTTGTTGAAGGGCTGACAAATTTGTAAGAAATTCCTCAAGTGTGGCGATTTTCCCCCAAAGATCCCTTTCATCTGTAGCAAATGTAGCATTGTACTTGTGACATGGAACACGATATTCCCTACTGTGGGCGGTAGGCGAATGGCTCCTGCAATTGCAGGCATCATCGTGTTATCTTCTTCATGCTCCATATTACCCTCAACTGAGCTATCCCCTGCTTTTGAGTGATGAATCATATGAGTTTTCCCTAATAATCACAGAAAGATAAACATCAACAACTAAGATGCAAGACTAATTCATATAAACAATCAACACAAAAATATCAACCGTTATTCCCTGGAAACGGCGCCATTTTTGATAACGTTCAAAATATACTCTTCTTTACGAAAGAGTATAGACGGTCGTTGTATCAAAATAATATCCCAACGGATGTCGAGGTCGAATCCCACAGAGACTAACAAATGATATACGCAAGTGTTTTTTTGAAAGTTTTAAGTTAGTTCGCACCACTCAAAAGAAATAAAGCAGTAAATATTTTAGGGAAAACTTGATGTTAGCAATATGATATGGATTCTAACTTAGCTAATTAGAATAGAAAAATAACCAAAGTTGTAGATAATAATGACAGGGACTAGAGGTATGGTGTAGATGATGTGCTAATTAAACAAGGCTATGCTAGATTATATCATTATTGCAAATTGTGTAAATAACTTTGGACAGGTGGGAATCTATGTTTTTCAACCTCATGGATGCCTCTTTCTATAGTTCTTTTGAACCACTAAACACAATTAAATAAGCCCAATCATATTTGGATTAATAGTTGCACTATCTCTAGCTATTAACTATTAATTAAGAGTGTGAATGTGGGTCTTGGCTATGTCTAACCCAACTCAACAACATCACATCCATTTCCACCATCAAATTCTCTCTCAATACTCAATTCTTCTCTTTCAAGAAAAAATCAAGTAAGAAAAGTAGACCCACATTTTAAACTATAGATCATCAATTATAAATTGGAGAGAACTTAACAGATTTATACTAATTAAGTAATATTGAGATGAATCTAGCAATACCCAATCTAATTAAGCACGCATCATCATACACCTCTAGTTGATGATTCAGCTACTCATGGTAAAGAAACTAAAGAGTATATTCAATAATAAACTCATTGATTTTATTAATAAGAATAGAAAAATCAAATTCAAAAATAATTTTGCAGCAATGGTGATACCTTGCTAAGGAAGAAGATGAAGAAAAGAAAAGTAATACTTAACAATTTCCACCAATAGAATTCTACTTTCATCCAAAGCAAAAGAAATGTTTAAAAATCTAAAATTAAGATCTGATATGTACAGAGTACTTTCTTCTAGACTATATAAAAAAATAGGGCAACCAATCTCCTCTTTTTTAGTGTTAAACGCAATTGCCCCTGTTTAGGCGTTTTGTCACATGCAACTGCTTCCAATTTCAAAAAAGAAATCCCAATTGTGTCGAACTTTCCATTTTTGGACCCTTTATGAGTAAGGTTAATCGAAGGTCGGGGAAATTTTATTGGCAAGAGGGAACCATTTCTTACCCAACCCTACCTACCCTATGTATTCGAGGGAGAGGCTGGAACCGAAAAAGATCACATATTAGCTCGATTTTATTGACGGCTTGAAGACAAAGCCGCCTATTTCTTAGGAAAAAGGGCGCTCCATCCTCCTAAATCCTTCCACTTCTCCCAAGGACAGGAACTATGGCTTGCCTTTCAAAAATTCCTTCTCTGCTCGCACCTTCCCTTCAGTCTAATTGGCCGTCAAATCCCAGGGCTCAACCCTGGACAGGCGGTGGAAACTACCAAGCTGGAGTACGATAGGGGCAGAGGGAATTTCTGGTGGAGCAGTGAAATGCATAGAGATCAGAAAGAACACCAACAACGAAAGCTGTCAAACTCACTTTTTTATATAACTAAGTCAATTGATATTATAATGAATCTCTTGTCCTTTCCTGTTGTAGCCATTTCTGCACCTGTACCGGCTTGAGAAGCCGAAATATTGATACTTGGAGATTGGGGATCGGCTGAAACACTCGAAGATGCAGGTCATATTGATGACCAAGAAAAGTCTTCCAAAGAAGCAAGCTTCAATGCTCCCCAAGACAACACAATCATCATTGTGGGGAGTTCTGGTTACAGTTCGCGAACCTCCATCCGTCATCTCTCCTTTAGAAATTTTCAATACCATTTTGTGGTACCTTCCCTCCAACTGTGCTACATTGGTTTCTTTCCACCTTTATCTAGCAAGTTCAGGCGCCCGTAGGCGAGTTAACTAGTGAGTTGCCAGTTGATGTCCACCACTGCCGGTTGCTTTAGTTCCTCAAAGCAGTGGTCATTTGAGTTTGGACGGCATTTCATCAGTTTCCTCCAATGGAGCGCTGGTTTTCACCTAATTTCCTTCTTTTTACTCCACTTCTTGCTCTTTTTCTTCAAATCAGATATCTGCACATAAAAAAGCAAAAAAAGGCATAAAATTCATCTAAATGACTTGAGAACCAACAGCACCAGCGGTCCCGCGAGGCCAACACCGACAATACGGAACCCGATGGGTGACTGATGAAGGGAAGAAATGGTATGCAAACCACAAAGAAACCAAATACTTCCTGGAGGAGCAAATAGCAACAGAGGATGAGCTTTGGAAGCTCTACTTGGATTACCCCTTCGGAGAGAATGCCCAGGCTCTATGGAGAGTGGGGCCAGCTTTTGTGGAGCCTGTAGATGATGATGTCCCCATCGATGAGGAGACACGCCGTGAGGACTCAGATATTGAGTCAGACGAGGACGGCGGGGGCGACTCTGATATTGGAGACGAGGCAACGACACCTGATGAAGAAGTTGAATACTTCGATTGATCAGGGAGTTTCACCACCTACCTTTGTGATATGTTGAAATTATGTGAACACT
>JACEIK010004751.1:54858-71977 GCA_018107945.1 Datura stramonium
AAATATTATTTATTTGGTTGTCTGCATTCTTAAAGATATAGTTCATTAACACTTAAGTTAATTAGTACCTTAGCTCAGTCCCTGTGGGATCGATACTTGGTTTTACTTAAGCCACTTTACTAATTGTTCGACCACGTGCACTTGCGTGTAGTTACCAAACACCCGAACAATATCATGGCAGCGTCCTTAGATCTGGCAAAGCTTTGAACGGCTCTGCCCACTTGAGTGTGATAGTCGAGACCACGTAAGCTCTATCATAGTAATGTTGGTTATATGATGAGTCTCTCATTGTTCCTCATGCTTTCAGTTATGCATGTGCATCAGTGTAACACCCCGAAACATTCCTGGACCAAACTCAGACTTTGCATGAAAAACCTGAAAAAAACAAGGAAATTTTGTTGCCACAGAATGAGTCGCTGCACGACTCGTCCACTAACTAGAAGAGTCGTGGTTATACTCGTGGCTTGAAATAGGGGATTTTCGTCCAGGAGCCTAGGGGTGACAACCCACTTGACGACTCATTGGGTCAAGTAATGAGTCGACTTGAAGAGTCGTCGAGTGAGGATTCATAGTACATGTTTCAATGACAACTACAGACATGAAGAGTCGTTAGGTCAAGCAACGACTCATTGTGATGGTCGTTGAAAGGATCCTAGTAAGACTTAGCCTTGAGGCAGTGCTGACAACGAAAGGAGGGGACGAGTCGTTAGGTCAAGTGACGACTCGTCGTGACCAAACGTGGGGGTTAAAGGAGAAACTCTTGGTTCAGTGACAATGGAAGACGTCATGAGTCTTTAGGTCTCCTGACGACTTGTGAAGTCAGTCGTAGTCCATGCGAGGGATTGTTGGAGGATTTTCCAGACAGGGCCATGACTTGGCAGCACGAGTCATTCCCAACCCTATGACTCGTGGAGTTTCTTGTGGGGACTAGCAACAAATTTCTTCTTGTGATGCTCTAAGAGTGTTTTCATAACTTCTAGCTATTTTATCCCTAAACTACATTGTTTTGGGCATGTTTTGGATAGAATTAAATGGGTAATCGACTAAGTCCCTCTCATTCCACTGACCCTATGATCTCAAAGCACAAAAATTCCTGCCAGGCATCTCAGAGCTAACTGGGGCTTCCTCAATTCTTCAGATTTCTTCGGGATTCTCTCAAGAACTCTACACCAAGTATGTGAGAATTTAGCAAGGGAATTGTCATTTTCTTTTGCGCCAAAATCCATTTAAATTTTCCTATCAGTCCTAGCCCTAAGATTTTGAAATTTAGAAATCTTTCAGTCAAAATTTGACTAAACTCATGTGGAATGCTATTCATGTCGTTAGTTGCTATATTCTCGTTACTTTGAGATTATGTTGATACTTGTGCCTGTAAATGGATTCTAGCACTAACTTTTGAATACAGTAAATTAGAGTCTTGCTTAATTGATTAGTTATTCATGTTGTTTGATTCTATCAGTGTTGGTATTCCCATATTATTAATATCAGTTGAAATCTCAGTCAGTTGCATGCTAGTCCACTTCAGTTAGAATATTAGCATTCTTAGTATTTTCAAAAATGTCAGCTCATCAGTTTGACTATAGTCTTTTGCTAAGGTGTCAGAGGTGCCTCCCAGATGTCCATTATTAGAAATAGTTATCAGTTATCAGTTATTAGTTGGTTCTTTAGACGGCTACAACGCTTCCATATAAGAAGCTCTGACCAGTCTTAGAACCACCAGCTTCAATTAAGTTTGTTCTTTAGATGGTTACGACGCTTCTAGATAAGCAGCTCTGACCAGTCTTAGAGCACTAGTTACTGAATTAGGTCCGATAAGACTCTCATGGTACTTCCAGATAGGTATCCCTGACTTATTCTTGGACCCCAGTTTCAAGTTATAAGCCTAGTAGTCAGACTAGGACTATCCAATGGGAGTAGGACTTAGCACCGAGTGGACCGGGGTTCCAGCGCACCCAGGTTCCCAGAACTATATTGCCACCGTAGGTTATTTTATTGGCCCTATGGCCCCAGACTTGTGATCACCCAGCTCATGCCTTTATACCCTATTGGGTCCTATCGATGGGGCATATACATCGAACTCCACGTCTAGCTCACATGGTTACATATCGGTTATAGACTCTCCCACTAGTCAGTACAGTTTCAATTCAGTTTATCTCAAATCAGTATCTCAAATTCAAGGCATTTTTATGACCATTAGCCAGGGTCATTAGTGATCATATCAACTATATTTTAGTTTTTCAATTTTCAGTATTTCGGTTGGTCATTTCATGTCACCTCAGTTAGTTACTTGCTCTTTCATGTTTATTATCTCTCACTTACTCAGTACATTCAAAGTACTGACACATACTTTCTATGTTGTATCGTATCATGATACAGGCACAGTTTCTCAGCCTTAACATCATTATTTGATTTATTCAGGTGATATCAGCAGCTGCAGTTGGTGAATCCTCATCTTTCGAGAGCAATGTTTATTTTTTAGTTATTTTCTTTCAGATAGACTTTAGAGTTAGCTGGGGGCTTGTCCCAGCAACTCATCATTGGTAGATGGATTTCAGACATAGACTCAGACATTCTGTAGTATTTTTTAGATGTATGAACTATTATCAAATTAGCTTCCTTAAATGATTTTATTATCTAAAGCTTCCACATATGATTACTCAAATTACCAGTGTTATGATAGACCATGGGTTGGCTTGGAGTTACTTATGACTCCAAGTATCATGTCTCATCCAGGGTATAGACTCGGGTCGTGACAACAGTCTTTATATTATGTTTTCAGTAGGTTTGACCCAATATTTAGTTTTACTTATGATTATCAGTTTTCAGCTTTGGGTCATTCGATTCAGTTATGATATTTAGTTATGTTTAGATCATGATTTCAGAAAATAGCATGCAAGTCCTACTCTTAGAACCTTATCTTGATTATGTTTTATGCTATGCATGATATATGGTTTTAATTACCTAGAAGTTTTACTTACCTTGCATACTCGGTATATTCCACGTACTGATCACATACTCTATGCGGTATCATTTCATGATACAGGTTCGGATATTCAGGCTCAGTCTCGTCATTAGCCAGACCTGCAGTTTTTGCACTTATCAGCCAGTGTTGGTGAGTCCTCATCTTTCGAGGGCCATTCTTTTTAGTTGTATCCAGTACTTTCTGTTTCAACCTTAGTGAGTTAGTTGGGGGCTTGTCCCATTAACTCGTCAATAGTAGAGGCTTTTTAGACATAGAATATAATCAGCTTCCATTTTGAGTTATGTATTCTGATGTTATGAGATTGTTGGACTTCCTGTATGTTAATTATGTTGATCTTCCACTTTAATATGATTGAGTTAGATGATATGGTCATACCATGGGTCGACTTGGAGTCTCTCGAGGTTTTTTTTTCCCGTGTCTCGATCTGATCCTATGTTCGGGTTGTGACATTAAGTTGGGCATGATAAATATCTTGAGTTTCATGAGAATCATACATGCTTGAATAGATAGTCATAATTGAAATAATAGGCTCATAAGCTTCAAATTCATAAAATCATACATAATAAGGCAAAATCACCATAACTTGATAGTATAGATCCATGAGATTCTAGTAGAAAATAAGCAATCATAATCATAAATCGTGAATCTAATCATAGGAAACTTGAATTCATAAGAGATCATAAGTGATTTCATGAGAATCGGGTCTAATCCTAGAATTCCAACATATCATTCTTGGAAACTTGAAATCATGAAATAGAAATGAAATTTGGCATGAGGGTGGAAGATTTTCTCCATTCATAACCCTACGTACCTGAGCTTGAAGAATCTTTAACTTGATTGGATACCCAAAGAGAATATACGGGAAGATTCATGAAGAATCCTAGCTTCTTTTGAGGGATTTTGATCATCACTTAGAGGTGTTAGGAGTAGAATGAGGGTTTAGAATGAATAAAATTCCTTATTACAACCTATTAGGAGCTTAAAATGACTTAGTTTAGGAGATAGAAACTTAGGAATTGTGAAAACACCTTTAATAATCCGGCTAGAAAAATCACTCTATGGATCGAATGGGTGACCTGACGACTTGTTAGGGCACTTGAAGGGTCGTCACCCCTAATCCGTTACCACTGGAGAAAATTTCCAACCATCTGACCTTTTCTTGACGCCTCCAGTTAACGATTCGTCATGACACTTAACAGATCACTTCACCACTTGTTATGTCTCTTTGAAACTCAACTCTTCTCGGCCTCTCTACAAACAGTGACTCACTTAACGAGTTGTTAAGTGGACTAACGAGTCACTTGACTACTAATAACCATGGGTTACATACTATTAACTATGTATTTAGATATAGTATTTATTATAGAACAATTGTTTATTCGATTTTAATAAAGTTTTAAAGAGATCATACATTAGTTGATGTGTCCTTGACTTACACAATGAATGATTTATTGTATAGAGTTTAGCTTATACACAGAAGATTAAATCATGATTCTTATAAGTATAGAGTTTATATATGTTCACAATCTAAGATGAAAATTGGACAAATTCATCGGTACGATTTTAGCACAAGATTAAACATATTTATCTTGATTATGGGAATGCTATAATTTCAACTTCTTGTTCTACTAGATTTTGTATGTATTGAATGGACCAAGTAAAGATAAGTATTTTATCGGACTTAATAAAATAAATTATGTAGATCATTAAATGTACTTCTACTCTTAATATTGATATAATTATTTTGATCAATATAATTTGTTTGTTGTTTTGATCTATCAAAGGATGAAACTCGATCTTTTGTGAGTTAAAATATTTCTGATAGGTTGGATGATGGAAAATGATATTTGTGAAATAATAATTAATTGATGGAATCCATGTATCGGCCTTGATATTGATGATACCCCTTTATGATTGCGTATAAGTTTTCGTGTGAAAACTTGCAAGTGGATTTAGTATCCATCACATGAAATTAGTTAAGCATTTTGAATAGAGGATTAAATTAATCAGTAAATTAATAGTCAGAAATTTAATTCGATTGATTTGTATCTGTAATCTTAAAGTGGAAAGTTAAATAAGACTTGATGAACGAATTTGAAATTATACCGAGGAGTGCAATTACGGATTTTTTAGTTGAATAATCTGTAATCTATTATAGTAGGTTAATTCATTCATTTTGAGAATTAATACTATGATTGGAAGTCTCACGAATTAAATTTGTGGTCTCTGCTATGACTGATTAATTAATAAACTTGGAAAGAAAGAGACCAATTTTCTAAAAGAAGTAAAATCCTACAAGATTTTGATTAATAATAAACTAGTCTTCTAGAAGGAAAGTTCTACTATTACTTGGAGAGAAGGATTCCTATACGTTTTGGGACTAGGGTTTTATACCCTAAAACGTGGTTATAAATAGGAATATGTTCCTCCATGAAACATGATGGAAGACTTTTACCTTTTTGAGAAGCAATACTTGTCCACACAAATATTTCCTACACGAAGAATTTTGAGGGTATAGCAAAAGATCGCAAACCTGGAGAATGCATTGGGAAATTTGTACAATAACTTCAAGAGGATTGATTTTCGGTCACGCTTCAAGAGATAAGTATCGATTTTATGCTTTATTAAGATATGTGTCTATGTGTTGGCTATATTAATTGCAAGCATGATCCTGAATTATTTCTTTCGTTGCGTATGTAATCTAACAATTGATATCAAAGCCTATTTGCATCTAAATAGATAATCTAGAATATGTATATGATTGATTATATATACATACTCAGAGTTTAAGAACTTGCTTTTGGTGACGACATAGAAATTAAATGTCTGCCAGCGGATTCTATATTCCCTAATTTTGCCATGTTGCAACTTCCTGTATTATAGTAGCTTATTAGAAAAAAAAATTAAAGAAAAGGAAAAGGACGCCGGTGATCATGTGCTCGGTGGGGGAAAATCGCAATATGGATTTTACTCACTGTTTTGACGATCTGGATAAGCTGTTTCTGATGACCATCACGAAAATAATAATGGCGGCATAAGTGGGTTTAAACCGTGGGTTTAGGAAGCCAAACAATTCTTTTCTTTTCCTTATTCAAATACTACGTTTTGACGTTACTGAATTGATGGAAAGTGACAAATATTTAAAGAGACTCACAAAGCTAATGCTTAAAAGATTCACTTTCTTATGATTTATAATTACATGGGCATTATGTTTTCCTTTCTCACGTCATATAATATTATGTAAAATAAGAATTTATGATTAGTATACCATTACTATTATAGTGAATTATTTATGTGGAATCATTAAAAAAATTCCTATGTTCTTTATATATGAGATTATATTGAGAATTTGGATTAATATATAGGATTCATTATGATATAATGGTTTATTCATTTGAGTCGGTAAATATTCTTAACGTATTGTGAAACATTATCATGGATAAGTGTATTCTAGTGGTAAAAATTCATCTAGTGAAATGAGATTTACTTTCAGATACTAGTAACACTTAATTAATTCAGGAGAAGAGATATTGATGTTTTTACTGGGTCAAAAGGAAGAAACCTAATACCTTTGACTCTCATGTGTATTAATCGAGAGGAGAATTTGTTGTAAGGTGATGTTGTGTGTCTTGCCAGAAGAAAACACACATTGTATACCTTGTGCTCATGGATAATTAGGAGAATGAAAACTTAAATCAGGCTATTTTAATTCTTAACTTTGCCTAAAACAGTTATTCAGTTTTGGTCTTATTCTGACGGTCATGAACTTCACGATTTCTGATAGACATGAAATTTGATGAGTCCATCGAAAATGACCTGGTGTGCGATACTCATGACTTTGTAGTTTCAATGTCGTTTTCGTCAATGTGAGGTCGTTTAGATAGATTTTAGATAGTTTGTTGGATTAAAATTTGATGAAGTCTGAAAACACTCTTCTTTATATCGATTTTTTTATGTTAAATCTGGAACATTCTTACACATGATGATTCAACATAAATTGATATATGATAAGAATATAGATTAGATTAATTTTCCCTTAAATATCTTGAGATTGCTCTTTCCCAAATTTGGTCATAGATTTGGAGGTCGAAAATTTTATGAACTCCGATTGACCTGAAATTTTGTAGGTTCATCGAAAACGAACCACTGAACAATACGCACTACTTTGTAGTGTCTAATGCCCATTTTTGGCCATTCGGAGTCATTTTGACAGGTTTTTGGATATTTTTCTATTTTCTAGAAAATTAAAAAATTAAGAAAAATTATTTTCATTCAACCAGTGGTGGTAGAGTTCAATCTCGGTGGTCTCCATTGGCTTATAATAGTAATGTAATGAGTTTACATGTTGACATTTGTCTTCTTTTCCCCATCGGTTAGAATCATTACAATCAATTTATTTTTCATCTCTAGTTATTGATAACTTGTATTAATTCTCCATCTGAGTTACATATTGGATCAATGGAACTAGGTATGATAATAATGATATTCACTTGACTAAAATTAATAATATACTCTCCATCTGAGTTAACTTTAATTTTAATTTATTAGAGTGAGAAATCTAACATCACATATGTGCGTTGCATGAGTAGTTCTTTTCCCATCGAAATTTACTATTCAAGATGCATGGATATATATATGGTGTGTTTTGAATTTTAATATTTGATAATTGTCACGACCCGAACGTAGACACGGATCACAACACGAGACAAGAAGCCCTGAGAGACTCCAAGTTGACACATGGCATGAACATATATCTAATTTAATCAAATAAAGCAGAATACTCAACATAATGACATAACGGAAGTATAATCATGACATAACATAGAACGCGAAACGCATTTCATACATTACAGCTGCATACTACATATAGTCTGAAAGCCTCTAACATATCTGATGGATTGATGGGACAACAACCCCAACTAACCCAACTAGTCTGGAAAACTGAACATAAAGGATAACTGATATTAGCTGGTCCTCGAGAGATGAGGACTGCCCAATGAACTGGATGCTAACTCCAGGAATGAGCTAATGACGGTGCTGGGTCTGAAGATCAAAGCCTGTATCATGAAACAATACAACATAAAGTATGCGGTCAGTATGTGAAATGTACCGAGTATGCAAGGTAAGTAAAACAGAAATTTAAAATACGTAAAAGTTCATAAGAGTAGGACAACATGCTCATCACATAAATATCATAATCTAACATAAAACTCAAGGTTGTCAAAACATTCGTAAACCAGTCATAATCAAAATAATATGAGAAAAGCTTCATTTAAACATAACTTGAGCCAAAATAATATGAATATAACCATGATTAACTCATGAGGAATAATGAGAGGACTCGTCATAACCGACAGCATCATGATAGAGTCTTACATGATGCCCCAACTATTTTACTAAAGTGGGCAGAGTCATCCCAGACTAGCCAGGCAAGGGACGTGCAATATGTGATATCACGAAAGAGGGGATCCATTAACATTGTAATATATCAATATGAACCTACAGTGGCACGTAGTTATGAGACACCGGCGTAGTCCTTTGAACGTCGGGCTACTCGGTGCTAGACACTGCTCCCAAAAACATGCACATTAGGTCGTATGTAAATCATAAATATCAATCATGAGATTCATGGCCAAATAAACATTGACATCGTTGATCCCCATTTAAATACATGTTTAGCAATGAATCAAGGGTCCATGAATCAGCCAATGTCATAAATCAATCAATCATGAAATTCATATCATAAATCATAAATCATACTTCAACATGTGGGCATTGCCCAATACTTTAACATGCTTAAAAATACTCAATTCCCTTGAAAACATGTTTATAAACATGGGTAACTTGAAAATATATTTTTTATCAATAATATCTCATCATACATGAACATTCATCATAAATCTCAATTTTCATAAACTTCTCATAAATGGGCATATAAATTTATAAAGCTTGAAACATGATTTTAATGAAAAACAACGTAAAACTTGCCCATGATTCATAATTCAATAATAAAAAGTCATTTAGATCATACCCATATAGAGAATTAGGAATTTCAAACATTGGATTAAACCCCATAGAATCAACATAAGAATTTCATGATTTAGGGAGAGATTGGGCGTGGGTGTGAACGAATTCACCCATTCATAGCCCTACATACCTAGGGAAGAACTGATTTTACCACACCTTGATTTCCCAATGAAAGATTGAAGGAAAACTTGAAAAAAAAGAGCTTCATCATCTCTCTAACTCTCTAACTTTGCGTGCATGAGT
This sequence comes from Datura stramonium, assembly GCA_018107945.1. Lineage (NCBI taxonomy): Eukaryota > Viridiplantae > Streptophyta > Magnoliopsida > Solanales > Solanaceae > Datura > Datura stramonium. Next base: position 64,112 of record JACEIK010004751.1, read on the forward strand.
AAGAGTGCCCTAAAATGAACTTACCCCTCTTAAAACTCATCATTCGTATCTTAAAACGACGTAGTATAGACCTTAGGATCATAGAAATTACGGAAAAGCCCTTACTAAATTCATAGAAAATAACTGACTACCAGTCCCCACGAGGGACTGGACAACTCGTTACCCAAGACCACGACTCTTGGTCTCAGTCGTCGAGTGCACTGTCGAATGGTTCATCTAGGGCTCGTCATGGGGACCTCGCAAGTCATTACTAGTGACCATGACTCGTGGTCACCACCCGTCATCCTCACTGCCCAAATTTCAAATCATATCCAACCGGCTGACCATGACTCATCCCATGAATCGTGGTGATTGACCACGACTCATGGTCAGGTCCGTGGGATCTTTCAAAATACAAAATTTAAACTCAAGCCCTGTACCTCACCACGAGTCTCCTCACGACTCGTAGTCTTCCCCACGGGTCACAGAACAACTCGTTCTGTGACCTGGTGCTAGATTTCTAGTTTTCCTTCGTTTCAACTCCTGGGTATGATCTTTGTGCTTTTGGGGTATTACAATATCTGCCCCTTGGGAACATTCATCCTCGGATGTTGGAAAACATAAAGAAAAGTAGAGAAATGCAATCATCATATTCAAATGTTGATCATTTAAGTTGAAAACAAACGGAATGACTACCTCTGAATTGAACTACATAGCTTAACTGAATTCACGAACAATACATACATACTTTGACATAAAAGAAACTTGGGCACATGAACTGAACATGAATACTAAATAGAGTATTGGGGAAAAACTGATATCTCAAGTTGGAATTGAGTCGGTAAAGAATAAATTTGGGTATCTAGCCATCATATCTGCTTCGCCTTCCCATGTATCTCCCTAAGCATGTTGGTTCCTCCATAAAACTTTAACTGAAGCTACTTCCTTGTTTCTTAGGTTTCGAACCTGACAATCTAGTATTTCCACCGGAACCTCCTCATAGCTAAGGCTATCTCTCTCACCAACATTGTCCACCAGGACAACTAAAGTTGGATCGCCCAAACACTTCTTTAAGAGTGATACATGAAAAATAGGATGCGCAGAAGCTAATTCCGAGGGCAACTCCATTTCATATGCCACGTTGCCAACACGTTTCACAATCAGGTAGGGGCCAACATAACGAGGACTGAGCTTTCCTTTCTTTCCAAAACTCATCACCCCCTTCATTGGAGACACCTTCAGAAACATCCAATCATCCACTTCGAACTCAAGTTCTCTCCTCATATCAGCATAGGACTTTTGGCCACTTTGAGCTGTTTTCAACCTATAGCGTATGAGTTGAACCTTCTCCATAGCCTCATGGACCGAATCTGGTCCTATCATCATAGCTTCACCAACTTCGAACTAGCCAATAGGCGATGTATATCTCTGCCCATAGAGAGCCTCAAATAGGGTCATCTGGATACTGGAATGGTAGTTGTTATTGTATGCAAACTCGATAAGAGGCAAATGATTATCCCAACTACCTTTGAAGTCGATCGCACATGCTCTCAACATGTCCTCGAGGGTCTAAATTGTCTGTTCCGCTTGACCATCTGTTTGCGGGTGAAATGTTGTACTGAGCTTAACTTGAGTCCCAAGTCCTTTTTGAAACGACCTCAAAAACTGAGAGGCAAATTGGGTACCTCTACCTGATATAATGGACAAGGGCACTCCATGAAACCGAACTAGCTCCCGGATGAATAGTTTGGCATAACCCTCCCCTAAATCCGTGGTTTTGACCGGTAGAAAATGAGCAGCTTTGGTCAACCTGTCTACAACAACCCAAATGGAGTCATACTAGCAATGAGTGTGAGGCAACCCTGTGATGAAGTCCATATTGATTTCTTCCCACTTCCAAGTAGGAATACTAATATCCTGAAGTACACCTCCCGGTCTCTGATGCTTAACTTTCATTTGCTGACAGTTTGAGCACTTAGCTATGAACTTTGTGATGTCCTTCGTTCCATTCCACCAATAGACTTCCCGTAGGTCACGGTACATCTTGGTGGCACCTGGATGTATCGAATATCTGGAACTGTGAGCCTCATGCAACATTCAATTTCTCAAATCATCAACATCCGAAACACACAAGCGACCCTGGTACCGAAGCACACTATCTCCCCCTTTAGAGAAGACCTCTACCTTTTGATTCCGAACGACTTCCTTTAACTTTACCAAAATAGGGTCCTCACCTTTTCTAGCTTTTACATCAGTCACCAAGAATGATTCTGATCCATTCTGAACAATAACATCGCCATCATAGAGTCAACAAACTGCACTCCCAACCTTGCCAGTCGATACACATCCTTTACCAGCTCCTTTCTCCCCTCATCCATATGGGACACACTTTTCTTAGAGAGTCTACTAAGTGCATCTGCTACTACATTAGCCTTTCCAGGATGGTAAAGGACACTCATGTCATAATGCTTAAGTAGCTCCAACCACCTCCTTTGCAGAAGATTGAGATCCTTCTGGGTAAACACATATTGTAAACTCTTATGATCCGTAAACACATCTACATGGACCCCATACAAATAAGTTTCCATATCATCAAGATGAATACCACCGCCGCCAATTCAAGATCGTGGGTCGGGTAATTCTTCTCATGAACTTTCATCTATCTAGAAGCATATGCTATAACCTTGTTGTGCTGCATCAAAACACAACCAAGTCCGATTCTCGGAGCATCACAATACACCACGAACCCATCAATACCCTCTGGTAAGATTAACACCGGTGCTGAGGTAAGTCGATTCTTCAACTCCTGGAAGCTCCTCTCAAAAGCCTCCGACCATTGGAATTTCACTTTCTTTTGGGTCAATTTGGTCAAGGGTGCGTCAACAGATGAGAAACCTTCAACAAATCTCCGATAGTACCCAGCTAAACCCAAGAAATTGGTGATATCTGAAGGATTCACCGGTCTAGGCCAATTCTTCACCGCTTCTATTTTCTGAGAGTCCATCCTTATGCCTTCACTTGATACCACATGACCTAAAAATGCCACTGAGTTCAACCAAAACTTTCACTTACTGAATTTAGCATATTTGGAGATCCTTGAGAGTTTGTAGCACCACTCTCAAATCAGTGGCATGCTCCTCCTTGCTCCGAGAGTATATCAGGATGTAATCAATAAACACGATCATGATGTATCCAAATATGGCTTGAACACCCTATTCATCAAAGTCCATAAAAGCTGCGGGAGCATTCCTTAGTCCAAAATACATAACCACAAACTCATAATGACCATACCGCATCTTGAAGGTTGTTTTCAAGATGTCGCTCTCCCGAACTCTGAGTTGATGGTACCTAGATCTGAGATCTATCTTCGAAAAACACTTGGCGCCCTGAAGTTGGTTAATCAAATCATCAATCATGGGTAGAGGATACATGTTCTTGATGGTGACCTTGTTCAATTGCTTATAATCAATACACATATAAAGAGAGCCATCTTTCTTTCGGACAAAGAAAACTGGTGTGCCCCATGGGGACTTGCTCGGTCTAATGAAACCCTTATCCAAAAGATCCTTCAACTGTTCCTTCAACTCCTTTAGCTCAGCTGGAGCAAAGGCTGTATATCGGTAAGAAGGTTAATACCAAAATAGAAATCCCGCTCGGGAGGAACTCCTGGCAAATCATCTCGAAAGACCTCTAGGAACTCACTTACTACCGGGACTAACTGGATAGCGGGGTCTTGGACACAACATCCTTAACCCTAACTAGATGATATACACGACCCTTCGAAATCATTTTCCTAGCCTTAATATAGGAAATAAAATGACCTACAAGCACGACTGAACTACCTTTCCACTCTAAAGCTGACTCACCCGGAAAGCTGAACTCCACTTCACGGGTTCTGCAATTAACGGAAGCATAACATGCATAAAACCAATCCATGCTGAGAATAATATCAAAGTTAGTCATCACTAACTTTACTAGGTCTGTAGAGGTGACTTTCTGCAATACTGTGATCGGGCAACTTCTATACACCCGCCTAGTTACAACTGAATCACCAATGGGAGTAGAGACTGAGAATGATTCTGATAGAATTTCGGGACTGACTCCAAAGATACTATCAATATAAGGTGTCACAAAATACAAGGTATCCTCTAGATCGAACAAAGTGTAAGAATCAAGATGAAACACTCGTAACATATCAGTACCCACATACGGTGAAGTCTCCTGTTCCTGACGCGAGGCAAGGGCATAGAATCTGTTTTGGCGCTATCTTCCACCCCCACTAGTGGATGCCCCCTGTGGAGCTGAGTGTGTTGGAGATGCTGCTGACCTGGTAGTTTGAGCACGGACTCTAATCATCACCCTTCCTATCCCATGGACACGCTCGGCGCATGTGGCTAGATCTACCGCACCCATAATAGATATCTGAGTCGAGCAAGCACTCCCTGACATGACTCATTCCACACTTCTCGAAGGCCAAAAATGTGCACTTTGCCTGCATGCCCCTCTGGTCCCTCAAACCAGAGGCCCTGCTCCTCTGATCACCCTTGGGTCTGGATGGAACACTAGCTGATAATGGTGTTGGAGCTGGTGATCTTTGTTGAATCTGAGGGCGGTGATCACCACCGGATCTCTGTTGACTGAACCCATAGTTTTCTGTCTGGGCCCTTTTGGACTCTCTCTCTCTCATATGCACCGCCTCTATCTGCTCGGCGTGCAACACTATTCGGGGAAAGTCAATATCCCGATGAAGCATGGAAATCATACAATCCTTGTCCAAATAGTCTGCCACTCTATGTATAAACCTGCCCATCTAAGCCCTTTGGTGAGCCACTAACTCTGGGGCTTATCAAGGCAAGCGAGTGAACTCCAAAGCATACTCCTGAACCGTCATCTTCCCTTGCTTCAGATTCACAAACTCTGCTGCTTTAATCTCTCTCAATTCACGAGGGAAAAACTGATCTAGAAAAGCTATGTGAAACTCCTCCCAACCAATAGGAACGGATCCCACAACCCTATTATCCTTCCATTGCTTAAAACAGATGTGCGCGATCCCCTTCAACTGATATAAGGCCAAATTAATACACTCCTCCCCAGTGACCCCCATTATCTGGGTGATCTTCAGAATCTCATCAATGAACTCATGCGGGTCCTCATCTACTTTTAACCCAAGGAACTCCGGTGGGTTATTCCTTAAGAAATCTCTGACCTATGATGCCACTGCATTTCCATTTTGTGGGACATGCACCACTGCCTGTTGTTTGACCTGAGTGGTCAAGGCCTGCGCTAGCATCTGAATGGCTTCCCGAAATTCAACATGGACAACCGGCTACGGTGCGTGGTGCTCCTAGACTGGTGGGGCTTGTTGGTGCATGTCTCCATTGCTATCCTCGTGGCCATTTCCATTTCCATTTCTTCTACTGTAAACTCTGTGGGGAGCCATGATTCTGCAATCGTGAATATCACGAGTTAGAAGGATAGGGAGATATTTCATCACATGACATAGACTATGAAAGAAGGGGATATTTCCTAAACGTCTCATAGCTTCTTCGTCATAAGTGTGGCACACTTCGCACCCATGAAAAAGACTCTACTTAATACGGATTTCAGACATGTAATGCCCCTGAAACTCAAAGACTAGATCTGGGAGATAAAACGGAAAAAACTAGAAAATCTGCACCAGAACACAAAACGAGTCGTTCTTTGACCCGTGGGGGTGACCACGAGTCGTGATGTAACCCATGTTCAATAACAAATTTAAGGCCGGGAAATGTTAGGTAGTGTACCTAACAAGTGGGTCATCACGAGTTTGGGTACACCACGACTCATGGTGTCCCCCATGGTGACCAGTATGGGATTTTGGTAGTGTACCTCATGAAAGGTGACCACGACCCGTGGTCACTGGGCACGACCCTTTAGGTCCCTCATGGGGGCCTGACAGTCAGTTTTTCCTGTGAATTTCCTAAGTGTGTTTCAGTAAATTTCTAATCTCCTAGACTCCAAACTATATCATTTTGGTATATTTAAGGGAATTTAGAGAGGTTAAATGGTTCCCCCTCTAATTCACACTCAGATTTTCTCAGAAAACACGTAAGTCTTCTCTCAAAGCTCTCGGCGAGGTTTAGGGTTCGTCATCAATTGCAGCCATTCATACTCCTTTCTTTAGGAAAATTTTAGCCAAGTATGTGGGAATTCAACAAGGGAATAGTTCTTTCTTTGTGTTCCAAAAATTTCTTCCTACTTCTTTTTATTAGTTCTAGCCTTGAAACTATCGAATGTTAAGAAATTTTCAGTCATACTTCATTTAATTCATGTGGAAGATTATGTTAATTATGGATATTTTCCACCATATTGTGAGAGAAAGGATGTTTGTTCTTGTGAAGTGAAATTTAGCCCTAGTCCTTGAATATAGAAAAATCTAGAATCTTTCAATAGTGATTAAACAGTGAAATTTTCTTGATTCCTTTAGTGTTGAGGATTCCCATATTGTTAGTTCGTGCTAAATATTTAGTTGGATTGATGTCAGTGCAGTTTAGTTAAAATTTTAGCCATCATATAGGGTCATTTAGACCATCTCAGTTTATTTAAGTAATTTCAACTTCAGTAGTTTCAGTTGGTCATTGCATGTCTGTCAGTACAGTTACTTATTCCATTATGTTATATTTTCTCTCACTTACTCAGTACAATCAAAGTACTGATGCATACTTTTATGCTGTATCATTTCATGATACAGCTGCAGGATCTCAGTCTCAACCTCGCTAGCCGATTCCTCTCGGAAGACTCCAGCTGTTCTGCTTAGTGTGTCGTAATCATTTGAGGATGAAGATTATTTTATTTAGTTATGTTTTCTTCTATTTGGACTTGAAGTTAGCTGGGGGCTTGTTCCAGAAACTCTTCAGTTGTGGAGGCTTTCAGAGACAGACTTGGTTTCTCAGTCTTGTAGTTTTGCTCAGATGTTTTTAAACTTTATGACCCAACTCTATTTCATAAATGTTTCATAGTTACTTTAAGCTTCCGCTATGTTTTATGTTTACTCAGAATGTCATTGTATGATAGACCAGGGGTTGACTTGGGGTTACTTGTGACTCCAAGTACCGTGTTTCGTCCAAGGTGTAAACTCAGGGCGTGACAATCTTGCTATCAGAGCCAGGTTTAGAGTATCCTCGGACGTCCAAAAGCTGCATCAAGTAGAGTCCCTTTCATGGGAGTGAAGCGTGCCACACTTATGATGGGGAGGCTACGAGATGTTATTAGGAAAAATTCCCTTTTATTCATACTCTTTATCGTGCATTGAAATTCAATACCAGAATCATTCCCCTAATTCGTGCTCTGTTTCGTTTCATTTAATTATGCCTACATGACGTGGTAATGGAAGAAGGGCCGGTAACGCTCACCGACCTACCCCACCAGATTTAACAACCCCGCAAGACGACTCAATGTCCATCGCAGAATTCAGGTCGGCTATCCATCTGCTCACTCAAATAGTTACCAACCAGGTGAACCAGCAGGTGGTTTCAATCAACAATAATGGAACCGCAGCAGCTGCCCGAGTATGGGATTTCACTTGGATGAACCCTCCAGATTTTGAAGGATCTAAGGTGGGAGAGGAACCACAAGAGTTTGTGGACGAGATCAGAAAGATCACCTGGATTATGGGTGTTAGCTCCTCGGAGAGTACCGACTTTGCTGCTTACCAGGTAAAAGGGGTAGCCCAGATCTGGTATGAGTAATGAACGGAGGGGAGACTAGCGGGAGCAGGACCGGTGGAATAGGAGGAGTTCACTACAGCCTTCCTAGACAAATTCTTCCCTCAGGAGCTTAGAGAGGCAAAAGTAGCGGATAGTGGTCTGGGGCTTGTATATTTTAAATTAGAGAATGAGTTGGATATGG
>JACEIK010004751.1:108939-126342 GCA_018107945.1 Datura stramonium
CAACATTCTCCAAGTTATAACCTCATAAACTTAAAGAAATCAAAAAGGGAATTACTTACCCTTTCTTGGATATGTTATCAGCTAAAGTAGGAGTAAACTCATACTCTTTCCTCTGCCTAGAATCATCTAAAAATGCATCAATACCACAATCAACCACAAGCCATAACTTTCTTCCAAGGTTCTCTTTTCAAAGCCCAAAAGAGACAAGAGTTAAGTTTATTACCTGGGATATCTTTTCACCACGTGATAGGGATTTGAAATCTCTAAATTCTGAAAAACAAATCAACTAAAACAGAGTAGAAATGAGCTTTCTAGCTCAATTTTACTTCATATAGGCGGGCTGGCCAAGGTCCGGGCGGCGCCCGTGCGACGCGCCCGTGTGCGGCGCCTGTGCGAAATGCCCTCGTGTGCGTGGCGCCTGTCTCGGTGCCTGGGCGCTTTCCCAGCTGACAGTGCTGCTTTCAAACAAGCATAACTTTTTACTCCGAACTCCGATTGACAAGAGGTTTTTTTCACTATAAACTAGACTCAAATACATTTCATTTTATATGTTATGGGACTTCTGTACCATTATATGTTTGGAGATATGATCATTTAAAATTGACCCTTATTTACAAACTTCACATACTCTTCGCTTTTCCCTTTGCACATGTTTCCTTCCTCACTTACGGACAACATACGACCCATAATTCCCTTAATATGACATATAACCATCAAATAATCATAAAAAAATGGAGTGTAACACTTAGAGCCTGCTGAATTGCATTCACCTGTCCCTACGGTTGGTTCATACTCAGTTTGTTGAACTGAGTCATCAACTGGTGTTGAAATGATTCTAGCTGTGCCTCCAAGGCATTTACACCATCCACCTATATTAGCCTTGCTGCTCTCTTACTTTCCCCTCTCGATGATTCGTTAGCCACTCTGGATTTCCCAAAGCAATCCTATTCTACAAAGTGTACAACTCATCATAAGTCTTCTCTAATGCTTTCCCACTCGATGCAGAGTCTAGTAAATTTTTGGTGTGTGGGTCTAGACTTTCTACAAAGGTATGGGCTAGAACTTTATTGGACTACTGGTGATGCGGGCAGTCTCTCAATAATGACTTGAATCTCTCCCAAGCCAAATAAAAGTTCTCCTTCGGCCTTTGCTTGAAGCTTAATATTTCACTCCTAAGTTTGGCAGTCTTGCCTGAAGGGAAGAATCTGATGAGGAACTTCTTTGCTAAGTCATCCCAAGAAGTAATGGAATTGGTGGCTCAGCCTTCAACCACCTCTTTGCCTCTCCTAACAATGAAAATGGGAAGAGTGTGAGTCGGACATAATCAGTTGACACTCCGGTGGGGATGAAAGTGTCACTGATCTCCAAGATGTTCGGTAAGTGCTGTTGTGAGTCCTCATGAGTCATCCCACTGAACTGGCCACTTGAATGTAATAGCTACACCATATTCTGTTTAAGCTCAAAGTTCCCTCCGGGCTCCGGCTTGGGGATACTAGACGTCACATTCGTCGCTAGTGGGATTGCCACTTCGCGAACTAGTTGGGCTGCCATTAGTTCAGGTAACAACTCTGCTTGCTCAACTGGTGATGTTGTTGCAACTACTCTTGTAATCTTTTCAACTTTTGCTCTGGAGCTTCCTTCCTAAGCAAATGCAGTTGGCGTTCCGGTTCCAACAATGGTTCCACCAGCTCTCTATTCCTTGCCAACTCTTGAGGGACAATCAGTTGCCTGCAATGTAGCAGACTAAGACCATGATTTTCAAAACTTAAGGAAATTAAAAATCACATAAAAACATAAAATTTCACTAAACTTCGCCAGTCCCCGGCAATGGCGCCAAGAACTTGTTTGTGCTCCAGCGCGCTCGAAAGTGTACGCGGTCGTACAAGTAATACAGTGGTCATTTTTCAGAGCCGGATGTCGAACACACAGAGACTGGACCAATTTAGCGAAATATCACGTTCAAGTATTAATTTAATCTTCAAAAGTGTTGATTATAGAAGTTTTTAGGAAATTCTAATTATGTCAGGGGTGATCACAAAATACTCAAGAAACGATGTAGCTGCAACTAGAGTTAAGGCCTCATAATCATGCAATGCTACAATTGACATTGGTTCGAGTATGAAAACTTCAGTTGTTGTCTCACATAATTAAAATGCTATATTAATGGTCATTCGAGCCTCCAAACACGACAAAATAGTCTCACACCTACATCGTTGAGTGGGGATGTGATGTCCTAATTTGTGAGCAATTTAACTACGTGGATGTGATGTGGTTTACGGAGTTTACACCCTTGATTATTGACTTTCATACCTCTAATTATTTACCCGGAGTTAGCTTCACAACTACTTCTACAAGTAGTGATGTGATAATTCTAAGCCGGTGTCTAGCTCATCCCGTTTTAGTAAACAAGCAAGGAAAATTAGGTGTAATTTCTATCATAATCGCGAACCCTATCATAAAGGTAAGAACTTGCTCCCTACATTCTCATTTTCTAGCCTAGGGTTACTATTTAGAGCTTTTACCCAAGCTTAACGCACTTGTTTTCATGGTTATCAAGCATAAAAATATTAATGATAAATAATGTAAGGGAAAACAACAATAAAAACTCAAATCAATGAAGAATTCATGCATTTACAATCATATTAAATAGCCTCAACACTAGAGGAAGGGTTTTAGCCACTCATGTTTGTACAACTACTCAAAAACATTATTAGAGTAGTGTAGTTACAACAATAACTAAAAGAGAAGGCAAAACAATGAACCCAAAGAAGAGTTCTTCACTTCTCCCTTCGCTCCTTTACGGTTTCCCAAAGATATTTCATGACAAATGATTTTTGGAGATAAGGTTTTAATTTATACTAAATGAAAAATTGCACTTTTTGGCCGGCCATGGACTGCCTCCATGTCACGGAGCTGGTCGCGCCAATTTGCCTCCATGACATGGACAAAACGCGGAGGCTTACTGGTTTGGCATTGGCATGGGCAGGTGGTGCGTGTTGCCTTCCGTGGCACGCTGCTCATCGCGGGGCTGCTTGGCCGTTGCATGGGCCTGTTGCTCGGCTTCACTGGAATGGCATGCCAGGCGCACGAAGATGCCTGCCATGATACGCTGCTGGACGCGCAGCTTCCTTGCCGTGGCATGCTGCTTAGCGCGCTGCCCGTGCTGCATGGCACGTTGTGTGGTTCGGCATGTGCATGCCCTAGTGCGACATCGTGCGACTCTTTGGCAATTTTTTCCAAGCTTCCTCCTTGAGCCTTAACCATCATATTTAGTCCCTCCCAAGAATTTTACACCTACAAAACATGGGCTAATCATGTCGGTTATTTTATGCACAAAAGTATTCAAAATCACATGAGAATGTAATTAATTAAATTGACAAACTTGACTAAAATAAGATATAAAATAGTACTTGGGCACGTAATTATTCCCAAGATCACTATTCTGATCTTTACAAATGATGGGTGATTTTCCGACTCGTTAGCAAAACGATGAGTCACTTAATGACTCGTTAGGTAAACGACGAATGATTTGACGACTCGTTCTGATATCTGGTGCAGATTTTTCCATTTTTTTCGTTTCAACTCTCACGTCTGATCTTGGGGCTTTTGGGGTATTACATTTTGGGTTTCCATATTGTTAGTATATGTTGAAATCTCAGTCAGATGCATGTTATTCCAGTCTCAGTTAGATTATTAGCATACTCAATATTGTCCAAAAATGTCAACTAATCAGTTTGACTACGGTCCTTCTTGAGGTGTCAGTGGTGCCTCTAAGTTATAAGTTATTAGACTCAGATTTCAGATTTTAGTGGTTCTTTAGATGGTTATGACACTTCTAGATAAGCATCTCTGACCAGTCTTAGAATCCCCAGCTTCAAATTTCAGTTTGTTCTTTAGACAGTTATGACGCTTCCAGATAAGCAGCTCTGGCCAGTCTTAGAACACTAGTTACAAAATCTGGTGCGATAATACTCTCAGGGTACTTCCAGATACATATACCTGACTTAGTCCTGGGCCCCAGTTTTGAGCTATCAGCTTAGTAGTCAGTCTAGGACTATCCAGTGGGAGTAAGACTTAGCACTGAGCAGATCGAAGTTCGAATGCATCTACGTTCCCAGAACTACGTTGCCACCGTAGGTTATTTTATCGGCCTTATGGACCCAGGATTGTGATCACCCAGTTCATTCCTTTATACAGTTGCAAGGTATATTCGGTACTACCGATGGGGTGTATATATCGGACTCCATGTCTAGCTCACGTGGTTATATGTCGGTTATAGACTCTCCCACTAGTCAATACAATCTCAATTTAGCTCTTCAAAATAGTTTTAATTTACTCAGTTCAGATCAGGTTAGTACAGTTAGTTCAGATCAGTATCCCAAATTTAGGGCATGTCTATGACCATCAAACAGGGTCATCTTGACCATTTCAGTTATATTTCAGTTTATTCAGTTTCAGTGTTTTAGTTGGTCATTGGATGTCATTACAGATCAGTTATTCATTCCCTATGTTATATTTTTCTCCCACTTACTCAATACATTCAAAGTACTGATGCATACTTTCTATGTTGTATTATATTATGATATAGCCGCAGCTTCTCAGTCTCAGCACCGTTAGCAGATCTTCTCCAGGAGATATCAGTTGTACCAGTGGTGAGTCCTCATCTTTCAAGGACGATGTTCATTTTCTTCAATTAGTTTCATACTGTTAGACTTTAGAGTTAGCTGGGAGCTTGTCCCAGTAACTCATCAGATATAGATGGCTTTCAAACATAGATTCGAACTTTCAATTTTTCTTTTAGATGTAAAAGTTTTTATTATTCGGTTTTTCATAAATGATTTATTTATTTAAGCTTCCGCTATGATTTACTTAGATTACCAGTGTTATGATAGACCAGGATAACCCAATGTCCTTAGCAGAGTTCAGAGCTGCAATCCAGCTGCTGGCACAGATAGTCACGAACCAGGTGAACCAGTAGGTGGTTCCAGTTAACATGAATGGGTCCGCAACAACTGCCCGAGTTCTGAAATTTACCGGAATTAACCCTCCAGCCTTCCATGAATCTAAGGTGGGAGAGGACCCATAGGAGTTCGTGGACGAGATTAAGAAGATCACCCACATTTTGGGTGTTAGCTCCACTGAGATTGCTAACTTGGCTGCCTACCAGTTGGAAGGGGTAGCCTAGATCTGGTACGACCAGTGGAGAGAAGGTAGACCAGCGAGAGCGGAATCGATGGAGAGGAGTAGTTCACAACAACCTTGGAGCTCATGGAGGCTAAGGTGGCAGAATTTATGAATTTGAAACAGGTCAACAGGATGGTGGAAGAGTATGCACTAGAGCTCACACGGTTGTCAAAATATGCTCCGGAGATGGTAGCCGAGCCAAGGGCTCACATGTTGAAGTTCGTCAATGGGGTATCGAACATGGTCCTTATGGAGCGCAGGACTGCAATGCTCATCAAGGATATTGACCTTTCTAGCCTCATCGTTCATGCTCAGTAGATTGAGGCAGAAAAGCTAAAAGACTTAGAGTGGGAGAATAAGAGGGCAAGGACTGGACAATCAAATTATGGCCACTAGAGGTCTGGAAGTAGTAGCCGCCCACAGCAGTAGAGGGCTCCAACACCCACTTCAGCCAGCGCCCCTATTTTTCGGTCCCACAAGGATCGGAGGGATGGAGCGTCTGGCTCATAGTACAAGAGTCACAGTGCCAGCAACCGCTACCTAGCTTTCCCTAAGTATGCCAAGAACCATCTAGGGGAATTCCTTCAGGGCTGAGAGGGTTGCTTTGGGTGTGGACAACTAGGTCATCGGCTCAAAGAATGCTCATCAGCAAGACGGGGGAGGTTACAATCCACCGCTTCAGCGGCTCTAGCAGGCCGACCAGTTGAGCAGGCCAACACTTCAGGTACGGATGGTTGTCAGTGCCAAAACTGTTTTTATTCTTTATACTCTCATCAGGATCAGGAGAGCTCACCTGATATGGTCACGGTATGTTACGTGTTTTTCGTCTAGATTTGTTTTCCCTACTAGATCCAAGAGCCACACTATCGTTCATGACTCCCTATGAAGTTGTTCAGTTTGATATCAGTCCAGAAGTCCTCTCAAAACCATTCCCAGTCTTTACCCTAGTTGGTGAGTCAGTTAGAGCCAGCCTGGTGTATAGAAACTGCCTAGTCTCAATCTTGAATAAGGTCATTCCAACTGATCTCGTACAGTTAGACATGGTCGATTTCGACCTCGTTCTTGGCATGGATTGGTTACACTCCAGTTATAACTCAGTCGACTGCTGAACTAGAGTCGTCAGATTTCAATTCCCTAATGAGCCAGTTTTAGAGTGGACGGACAGTAGTTCAATGCCTAAGGGTCGGTTTATTTCCCACCTTAAGGCCATAAAGCTTATTTCTAAAGGGTGTATTTATCATCTAGTTCGGATCAAAGATTCTAGCTCCAAGACCCCGACTATTCAGTCAGTTCCAGTTGTAAGAGAGTTCCCTGATGTGTTTCCCGAAGATCTTCCCGAAGTCCCTCCTGAGCGGGAAATAGAATTCAGCATAGACCTTCTTCCAGACACTCAGCCCATCTCAGTCCCTCGTTACAGAATGGCTCTAGCTAAGCTTAAGGATTTGAAGGAGCAGCTAAAAGACCTCCTTGATAAAGGTTTCATCAGGCCCAACATCTCTCTGTAGGGTGCTCCAATGTTATTCATGTGAAAGAAAGATGGTACCCTCAGAACGTGTATCGACTACCATCAGTTGAATAAGGTCACAGTTAAGAACAGGTATTCCCTTCCCAGGATTGATGACTTGTTCGATCAGCTTCAGGGAGCTAGTTGTTTCTCCAAGGAAGATCTCAAGTCGGGGTACCATCAGCTAAGGGTTATGGAATGTGACATACCGAAAACAGACTTCAGAACACCGAATGGTCACTATGAATTCATGGTTATGTCCTTCGGACTAGCTAATGCCCCCACAACTTTCATGGACATGATGAATAGAGTTTTCAAGCCATATGTCACGACTCGAGAGGGGACCCGGATCGTAGACACGGGACAAGGGACCCCAAGTCGACCCATGGCATAAGCATTCACTAACTCCTTCAATAAACAAGAGCAAAAATGAATTTATAAGTTCGGCGGAAGTCAACCAAATATAACAACAGAATAGACATCCGAAACTGAATACATATCTAAGTCTGATAAGCCTCTAATCTGGATGAGCTGATGGGACAACACCCCCAACTAGCTCAACAAAGAGGAAACAAAAGAAATATGTCCGATATAACTGAAAGTCTAGTCCTTGAAAGATGAGGACTCACAACCCAAGCAGGTACTGACTCTGATAAGCAACTACGAACGGGGCTGGATAGTAGAGCCGGATCCTGCATCATGAAATGATGCAACATAGAAAGTATACGGTCAATACGTTGAATGTACCGAGTATGTAAGTTAAGTAAAACGGCTAAAGTAGATATATCATTTAAAACATTTCATGACATATCATAAGTTTTCAAGTGAAAAATAGAAGGCTACAAGCAATCATTCTGAAATCATATCCTTATCATAACATGACCATGCATAGATTTAGAACATCATGATTGACTCGAATGACTCAAATTTGAAACATAACACTTATATTAAAAGCTGAACAATGATTCAAACCTTTCCTCTTGAACATGCATACATACGATAATTATCATGAGTAATGGTTATGTAAATTCGAATGATATTAATAGTGGGAGACTCGTCACTTAACCGACATACCACGATACAGTTTACGTGGTCCCGACTATTACACTCAAGTGGGTAGAGCCGTCTAAAACCTTGTCAGGGCTAGGGACGCTACCATGATATCGATATCAAGATGAAAGGGGCCAATCGGGCCGGAATATCTCACAAGGGAGGTCCCAAAAATATAATAGAATAAACCTACGTTGGTGCGTAGTTCTGGGGCATAGGGTTATCGAACCTTAGCCCGCCGGTGCTAGACTCTTCTCCCAAACATGCAATGCTCTACATCATATAAATACGAAGCTCAACATCGTCTACTGACGAAGCTCAACATGAAATCATGCATACACTAGAAATCATATAAATATGAAGCTTAACAATGTCATTTCGACAAAGCTTTGAATAATAATCATAGTTAGACATAACATCATGTGAAATGAAGCTTAACATTGTCCTCAACAAAGCTCGACAATAATATACATATCAATTACGGATTTATTCATAGAGAAGGCTTTACTTTGAAGCATACGACAAGCTAGAATTCATAATAAAGGTTAAAGGATAATTTCATCTCAACCATGTGGTAAGCTCATGTCCGGGAAAATCACAATTTAAAATCATCATTTGGGCATAACCAAAAGCTTTACCATACTTGGGTCTATTTAATCTTCTTTGGAAACATCATCAAAATCATGGGTAAGGTTGGAAACATGCCTTTCATCATCTACCCCATTATCATCACATTCTAGTATGAACTATCCACACATGGGCGATTTATATTCAATCCTTAGAAAAACAATTTTGTAAAAGAAATTAAGTTAGAATCCGCCCAAGATCGATAAATAATCAATATCAACTCAATTTAATCATACCCATGAGTAGAGATGTAAGAATCATGCAATTGAATAAAACCCCATACTTGATCATTACAAACCAATCACAAATTGATAGGGAATGGGCAGGGGTGTGGAAGGAAGCACACACTCGTAGCCTTACATACCTAGGAATGAAGAACCCTAACTCTTCCCAATTGCCCACTTGATATTTCCCTTGAAAACCTTGAAATTCTCCTCAATTTACTCCCCTCAAGCCTTCAACCTTGAATGCATGAAGAAATGGCCTAAGGTAGATGATCCCCTGCTAAAAACACTCTAAAACGAGCTCAAAACGACGTAGTATAGGCCCTTAAAACTTAGGTATTACGAAAATGCCCTTAATCAAACCGCTGAGAATAACTGTCAGGGGGTCCTAACGGACGACCCAACGACTCGTCACCACGGCACACGATCCGTTGGTTCGCTCGTCAGGTTTAATGGATAAATGGTCTTCCGGGGCTCCTAACGAGTGACATGACGACTCGTCCCCAGTAGCCATGACCCTTTGCCACCTCCCGTCAAGTGCATTGGATCAGTTTTCCAATCTTCCTCTAGAACCACCCCACGACTGACATGACGACTTGTGGTGTCTGACCACGAGTCATTACATCGCCCGTGGTAACCTCGAGTCCCTCATCCTTCTAGGCCTTCCCACGAGTAACCTGACGACTCGTGGGGCCTCCTCACGAGTCGTTTAGTGACTCGCTCTGCAACTGCTACAACATTTTCCAGTTTTTCTCTGATTCACTTTTGGGTCCGATTCTTGAATTCTCGGGGTATAACAATATCTCCTCCTTGGAAACATTCGTCCTAGAATATTAGAACAAGAAGGAAACAGAAACAAGCAAGTATCATATTCCAATACTGATTATTTTAACCGAAATATCACGGAATGACTACCTTCGAAAAGAACCACATAGCTGAACTAAGTTTAGGCATCTACATTTATCATAACATAATTCAAACTTGCGCACATGAACTAAAAATGGAAACTGATTAGGGAATTAGGGACAAAAACTGATACCTCAAGTCGGAACTAAGTTGGTAGAGAAAAAATGTGGATATCTAGCCATCATGTCCGCTTTAGCCTCCCACGTAGCTCACTCAACATGCCGATTCCTCCATAAAACCTTAACTGAAGCTACCTCTTTGTTCCTCAGCCTTCGAACTTGTCGATCAAAAATTTCAACCGAAATTTCTTCATAACTGAGGTTGTCTTTCACACCAACGCTGTCTACCGGAACTACCAAGGCTAGATCAGCCAAGCACTTCTTCAAAAGCGATACATGGAACACGGAATGAATTGAAGCCAATTATGAAGGCAAGTTCAACTCATATGCCACCTTACCAATTCTTCTCACAACCCAGTAGGGGCCAACATAGCGGGGACTGAGTTTACCTTTCTTTCCGAACTGCATGACTCCCTTCATGGGAGATACCTTTAGAAACACCCAGTCATCTACATCAAACTCCAATTCTCTTCTCCTTAAATCAGCTTATGATTTCTGACGACTTTGAGAGGCTTTCAACCGGTTCCTTATCAACTGAACATTCACCATCACCTCATGAACTGAATTTGGTCCTACCATAGCCGCCTCACCAACCTCGAACCATTCGATTGGAGATGTGCACCTTCGCCCATAGAAGCCTCCAGCAGTGCCATGGATACTAGAGTAGTAACTATTATTATAAGAAAACTCGATAAAGGGAAAATGATCATCCCAACTACGGCACAAATCTATAACACACGCCCTCAACTTATCCTCAAGAGTCTGAATGGTTCGTTCTTCTTGGTTGTCTGTCTGAGGATGAAAAGTCGTGTAGCTTAACACGAGTCAGGCTTGCTTGCAGCGACGCCGAGTGAGAAGTAAACTGGTCACCTCGGTCCGAAATAATATACAAGGGCACTCCATAAAGCCGAACCAACTCCCGAATATACAACTTAGCATAATCATTTGCTGAATCCATGGTCTTGACCGGTGGGAAATGTGCAACCTTAGTCCAGCTTTGTCCACCACTACCCAAGTAAGGTCGTATTGCTGGCGAGTATAGAGTAGACCTGTAATGAAGTCCATATTGATTTCTTCCCACTTCCAGTGGGGATGGAAATATCAGGGTACACCTCCCGGCTTTGATGCTCGACCTTCACTTGTTGACATTTTGGACATTTTACTACGAACTTGCAATATCCTTCTTCATACCATCCCGCAATAGATTTCTCATAAATCCCAATACATTTTCATTGGATCTGGATGAATACTGTCCACCACTACCCAAATGGAGTCGTATTGCTGGCGAGTATGAGGTAGACCTGTAATGAAGTCCATATTGATTTCTTCCCACTTCCAAGTGGGGATGGAAATATCCAGGAGTACACCTCCAAGCTTTGATGCTCGACCTTCACTTGTTGACATTTTGGACATTTTGCTACGAACTTTGCAATATCCTTCTTCATACCATCCCACCAATAGATTTCTCATAAATCCCAATACATTTTCGTGGATCCTGGATGAATAGAATATCTGGTACCATGTTCCTCATGCAATATTCGAACTCTCACATTATCAACATCCGGAACACATAGTCGACCCTAGTATCGTAGCACACTATCTCCCCCTTGGGAGAAAACCTCCACTTTTTGACTCTGCACCGCCTCTTTCATCTTCCTCAATATTGGATCCTCATCTTTCATGGACTTAACATCAACTACCAAGGACGATTCCGACCCGTTATGCACCACAACACCATTGCGAACCATTTAAGATCGTGGGTCGGGTAATTCTTCTCATGCACCTTCAGCTGTGGAGAGGCATAATCTATCACCCTTCCCCTCTGCATCAACACACACTCAAGTACAACTCTGGAAATATCACAATACACCACGAAACCATCGTTACCCTCGGGTAGGGTCAATACTGGTGCCAAATTAAGTCGAGCCTTCAACTCTTGAAAGCTTTTTTCACAAGCCTCCGACCATTGAAACTTTACCTTCTTCTGAGTCAACTTAGTCAAAGGCACTGCAATGTACTAAAAACCCTCCACAAACCTCTGATAGTAGCCAACTAAGCCCAAGAAACTCCGAATATCCGAAGGATTCACCAGTCTGGGCCAATTCTTCACCGCCTCAATTTTTTGCGAGTCTACTTTTATGCCTTCTCTATACACCACATAGCCCAAGAATGCCAAGGAGTCCAACCAAAACTCACACTTGCTGAACTTTGCATACAATTGGTGGTCCTTGAGGATTTGGAGAACTACTCTCAAGTGAGAGGCATGCTCCTCCTCGCTCTGAGAGTATACGAAGATGTCATCAATGAACACGATCGTGAACATGTCTAAATATGGCTTGAACACTCTGTTCATCAGGTCCATAAAAGCTGCAGGAGAATTCGTTAGTCCAAAAGACATAACTACAAACTCATAATGATCATACCGTGTTCTGAATGCCGTTTTCGAGATATCACTCTCCCAAACTCTAAGCTAATGATACCCAGATTTGAGATCTATCTTTGAGAAACACTTAACACCCTGAAGCTGATAGAAAAAATCATCGATCCTGGGTAGGGGATACCTGTTCTTGACAGTGAATTTGTTCAACTATCGATAATCAATGCACATACGAAGGGAACCATCTTTCTTCCGAACAAATAATACTGGTGCGCCCCATGGAGACTGGCTCAGTCTATTGAAACCCTTATCTAGAAAATCCTTTAACTGATCCTTCAAATCTTTTAGCTCGGCTGGAGCCATCATGTAGGGAGGAATAGATATAGGTTGCGTTTCAGGAAGAAGGTCAATACTGAATTCAATCTCCTGCTCAGGAGGAATACCTGGAAAATCATCAGGAAAGACCTCTGGATACTCACGTGCTACTTGAAATGACTAGATAGTCGGGGTCTCGAACTCAACATACTTGACCCTAACCAAATGATACATGCAACCCTTAGAAATAATATTTCTGTCCTTAAGGTAGGAAACAAAGTGACCTATAGGCACAACTGAACTACCCTTCCATTCTAAGACTATCTCACCCAGGAATCTGAACTCTACTGACCGGGTCCTGCAATTAATGAAAGCATAACAAGCATACAACCAATCCATGCCAAGAATAAAATCGAAATCAATCATGGCTAACTCGATCAGATATGCTGAGGTTACCTTATGGAGAACCAAGATCGGGCTATTTCTATACACCCGTGTAGTCATAACTGAGTCACCTACTGGAGTAGAAACTTAGAAGAATCCTAACAAGACATCGGGACTAACTCCGAAGCTACTGGCTACATAAGGTGTCACAAAGAACAAGGTGGCCCCTGGATCTAACAATGCATAAACATCAACATGGGAGACTCGTAACATACCAGTAACCACGTTCGGGGAGACCTCCTACTCCTGACGGGATGCTAGGGAATAGAATCTGTTCTGGCGCTGACCGCCAGCTGCACTGGTAAATTCCCCTTGATGTGCTGAGCGAGGAGGTGGGGCTTCTAAGCTAGAAGCTGGGCCACGGCCCCCAACCTGATCCTGTCTCACCATTGGACAATCTCTAAGAATGTGTCCGGGTTTCCCACACCCGAAACACGCACCGGAACCTGCCAAGCACTGGCCTCTATTCCCTCGGCCACATCTGCAACAAGCTGGAACACCTGAATCTGCGAGCCTGCTGCTCTGACCCCTCGAGCCTGATGCTCGCCCTCACTGATCATGCTTAGGCCGAGATGGGACACTCAAGGCTGATGAAGCTGGGGCGGATGCTCTCTGGTGGGCCTGTTGACGGTGCCCACCGCTAGACCTTTGCTAGGAGAATCTGTGGCCCTCAGTCTTGGCCCTCTTGGCTTCTCTCTCTCTCGAATGTGCCGCCTCCATCTGCTGGGTGTACAACACCATCCGAGGGAAGTCCATATCCTGATGGAGCATAGCAATCCTGCATTCCTTATCCAAGTAACTTGCTATCCCATGCACAAATCTGCTCACTCGCGCCCTCTGGTTAGCCACTAACTCAGGAGCGTACCTCGATAGGCGGGTGAATTCAACGGAATACTCTAGTATTGTCATCCTCCCTTGCTTCAGATTTACAAACTCAGCTGCCTTTAGCTCCCTCATCTCCCGAGGGAAGAACCAATCCAGGAATGCAACATGGAACTCTTCCCAAGTGACCGGACCTGCTCCGGCGACCCTGCTGTCCTTCCATTGGCGGAACCAAATATGTGCAAACCCCTTCAACTGATAGGAGGCCAACTCTGTGCACTCAACACTACTCACCCCCATGACTTGGGTGATCTTGATAACCTCATCCATGAACTCATGTGGATCCTCATCTATCATGGACCCAAGAAACTCCGGCGTTTTCATCCTCAAGAAGTCCCTGACTCGAGCCGCCACTGCACTGCCATTATGCGGAACATTCGCAATAGCCTGCTGATTGACTTGAGTGGTCAAGGCCTGTGCAAGCAACTGGATAGCGGCCAAAAACTCAGTGCGAGTGGCTGACTCCGGTGCTTGAGGCTCCTGAACCGGTGGGACTTGTTGATGCCCACGACCCATGCCATCTTCGTGGCTTTAACCGTCTCCATTTCTCCTTCCATTCATCCTTCGAGGAGCCATGATTCTGCAATCGCGAATAGCATGAATTAGAGGGATAAAAAGACTCTTCATCGCACGACATAGATCATGAAAGATGGGAATATTTTCTAGAAAATTTCATAGCCCCTTCGTCATAAGTGTAGCGTGCTTCACACTCATGAAAAAGACTCTACTTAATGCGGCTTTCAGACTCCTTACGACACTTCAAACCTATGGATCTGATACCAAGTTTTTCACGACCTAAGTGGGGACCCGGATCGTAGAAACAGGATAAGGGCCCCTAAAGACCCCAAGGCGACCCATGGCATAAGCTTTCGCTAACTCATTCAGAAAACAAGAGCAAAAATGAATTTATAAGTTTGGAAGAAGTCAACCAAATATAACAACAGAATAGACATCTGAAACTGAATACATATCTATGTCTGATAAGCCTCTAATCTGGATGAGCTGATGGGACAACACCCCAAACTAGCTCAACAAAGGGGAAACAAAAGAAATATGTCCGATATAACTGAAAGTCTAGTCCTCGAAAGATGAGGACTCACCAACAAAGCAGGTACTGACTTTGATAAGCGACTACGAACGGGGCTGGACCTGAGAGCCAGATCCTGCATCATGAAATGATGCAACATAGAAAGTATACGGTCAGTACGTGGAATGTACCGAGTATGTAAGTTAAGTAAAACTGCTTAAGTAGATAAATCATTTAAAACATTTCATGACATATCATAGGCTTTCAAGTGAAAAATAGAAGGCTACAAGCAATCATTCTGAAATCGTATCCTTATCATAACATGACCATGCATAGCGTTAGAACATTATGATTAACTCAAATGACTCAAAGCTGAAACATAACACTTATATTAAAAGCTGAACAATGAGTCAAACCTTTCTTCTTGAACATGAATACATACGATAATTATCATGAGTAATGGTTATGTAAATTCGAATCATATTGATAGTGGGAGACTCATCACTTAACCGACATACCACGATAGAGTTTACATGGTCCTGACTATTACACTCAAGTGGGTAGAGCCGTCCAAAACCTTGTCACGCTACCATGATATCGATATTACGCTGAAAGGGGCCAATCGGGCCGGAATAGCTCACAAGGGAGGTCCCAATAATATAATAGAATCAACCTACGTTGGAGCGTAGTTTTGGGGAGTAAGGTTATCGGCCCTTAGCCCGCTCGGTGCTAGACTCTTCTCCCAAACATGCCATGCTCTACATCATATAAATACGAAGCTCAACATCATCTAGTAATGAAGCTCAACATGAAATCATGCATACACTAAAAATCATATGAATATGAAGCTCAAAAATGTCATTTCGACAAAGCTTTGAATAAAAATCATAGTTAGACTCAACATCATGTGAAATGAAGCTTAACATTATCCTCAACAAAGCTCGACAATAATATACATATCAATTAAGGATTTACGCATAGAGAAGGCTTTACTTTAAAGCATACCACAAGCTAGAATTCATAATAAAGGTTAAAGGATAATTTCATATCAACCATGTGGTAAGCTCATGTCGGGGAAAATCACAATTTAAAATCATCATTTGGGCATAACCAAAAGCTCTACCATACTTGGGTCTATTTAATCTTCTTTGAAAACATCATCAAAATCATTGGTAAGGTTGGAAACATTCCTTTCATCATCTACCCCATCATCATCACATTCTATTATGAACTATTCGCACATGGGCGTTTTAGATTCAATCCTTAGAAAAATAATTTTGTAAAAGAAATTAAGTTAGAATCCGCCCAAGCTCGATAAATCATCAATATCAACTCAATTTAATCATACCCATGAGTAGAGATGTAAGAATCATGCAATTGAATGAAACCCCATACTTGATCATTACAAACCAATCACAAATTGATTGGGAATGGGCATGGGTGTGGAAGGAAGCACCCACTCATAGACTTACATACCTGGGAATGAAGAACCCTAACTCTTTCCAATTTTCCAGCTGAGATTTCCCTTGAAAACCTTGAAATACTCCTCAATTTCCTCCCCTCAAGCCTTCAACCTTGCATGCATGAAGAAATGGACTAAGATAGATGATCCCCTGCTAAAAACCCTCTAAAACAAGCTCAAAATGACGTAGTATAGGCCCTTAGAACTTAGGAAATACAGAAAAGCCCTTACTGAAATTGCTGAGAATAATTGTCATGGGGTCCTACCGGACGACCCGATGACTCGTCACCATGGCACACGATCCGTTGGTTCTCTCTTCAGGTTCACTGGATAAATGGTCTTCCGGGGCTCCTAACGAGTGACATGACGACTCGTCCCTATCAGCCACGATCCATTGCTACCTCCCGTCAAGTGCACTGGATCAATTTTCCAATCTTCCTCTAGAACCACCCCAGGACTGACATGACGACTCGTGGTGTCTGAACATGAGTCGTTACATCACCTGTGGGAACCTCGAGTCCCTCATCCTTCTTTTCCTTCCCACGAGTCACCTGACGACTCATGGGGCCTCCTCACTAGTCGTTTAGTGACTCATTCTGTAACTTCTGCAACATTTTCTAGTTTTTCTCTGATTCACTTTCGGGTTCGATTCTTGAATTCTTAGGGTATAACACCATATCTAGACATGTTCGTCATTCTATTTATTGATGAAATTCTTGTATAATACAGAAGCGAGGAAGAACATGCTAACCATCTAAGGATAGTGCTACAGACGCTCAGAGACTGCCAATTGTTCGCTAAGTTCAGCAAATGTGAATTCTGGTTGAAGTTTATGACTTTCCTTTATCACGTGGTCTTGGGTGATGGTTTTCAAGTAGATCCCTAAAAGGTAGCAGCGGTGAAAGACTGTCCAAGACCTAGTTCCCCAACCGAAATCAAAAGCTTCTTGGGTCTAACCGGTTATTATCGACGTTTTGTGGAAGGTTTTTCCTCTATTGCATCTCCTCTGACTAGGTTGACTCAGAAATAGGTGAAATTTTAGTGCTCAGATGTGTGTGAGAAGAGTTTTTAGGAGTTGAAGTGTCACGCCCCGCCCTGGGGGGTATGATTAGCACCTGGTGCCCTAGTAGGACCTGGACTGCTAACTGGTGGGCCTAGGCACATCTGGTGCCTGGATAGCTCTATCTCAGGTTTCTGGAAACAAAGGGCTATATAACGGCTATAAACACAGCCTTCGGCCAACTGGGCCTATAGCCACCTGTGCCTGTAATAACAGCTAACC